>VZRU01017175.1:2055-34945 GCA_013398155.1 Pedionomus torquatus | reverse complement strand
CTTCACTGAAAACATTGGTTATCAAGCAGTAGAACAGACTGCACAGGGAAGTGGTGTTGAGGGACATGGTTTAGTGGTATACTTTGCAGTGTTAGGTTAACAGTTGGACTCAACAATGTTAAGGGTCTTTTCCAACCTAAATGATTCTGTGATAACATTTTAAGTTGCCAACTTTTAACTTTCAATTTGAGCTTTGGAATACTTTTTCCTTTGACATATGGAGCCCTAATTATTTTCTATTTGGGGTCTAGAACCACATATAGAGGATAGTTGCATTACTTCTGACAATTTTTTTCTTTCCTTTGTTACCTTAACAATATTACTTATTAGTGGTTAGAGAGAGTGGCTGAAGCATCTCTATATACAGCAGCATAACTTCAAGACTTACTCAGGACTCACAGTGCAAGCTTTATCTAGCTCAGATGCAAGCTGAGAGTTGGAGGCAGCCAATTCTGCTGGCCACCAAAACTGGTGAACCCTAATGACAACTAAGCTGGCAGGTGACTGCTGCTGATGAGAACCAACAAAAAAAAGAAAACACACTGAAGAAAAGTGGTTTTGAAGCATATTTTATTATACAGCCAAGTGTAACACAGAAAATGTGTACTTGTTTTTAAACATATATTTGTACAAAATTACAGTGATTGCAGTGATCTGTAGTTTTGAGGAGGAACAAAACACAGTTTTACTTGTAAACAGTATAAATTAATGTGTCAAGAGTGTTCACAATTTAGAGCCTTATTTATATAATACACAGACTTGTGTTAAAATTCAGCATGTGCAATTGGCACTGAATTTTTCCTCATACTCATATGAAAATGCACTGCTATTTTAAATATTTCACTTTATATTGAGTGGGAAACCATCACAGCTTGGGTTTATTTGTTCTTCAGCCACCTAATGACTACTCTTCTATAAACCCAGATATCCATAGCCATAATTCAAAGAGCAGAAATTGTAGAAAAATGACAAATTTGAACCTATATTCCACATATCTGAGTCAAAGTTGATTTTACCACAAGAAGAGTTTTCTCATATAACAAGATAGGTGGGAAAAAATGAATTATGATGTTACCAGTCCTAAGGATACCAATAAGAAAGGATTATGCCGGACAGTATACATCATACAGTGGGAGAGAAATAATAAAATAATTGATGCTGTAAAAAGCTTCTCCAATCCATTAGTAGTGTGGACAGTCAGAGGGATAGCATTACATGCTATATCTAATCTGGAAGTGGAGTAGGGCATTTGAACTGAACATGAGATATTGGTCCATTTTTTTAAATTACCTAATACAGTCAGAAATATCTTGGAAGTAAAGTAGGTTTCTTTGTAATATAATAAAGTGCCCTGACTACATGACTAAGTATCTCCCTTGGTTTATGAATTAGGGATCTTTCACTGAAATCTTTATCCCTAAAAAGCTACCCGATATTGCTGCACAGCAGTGGACCATGGAAAAAAGAAAAACCTCTGCAAGAGGATCTATATATGAAAAGACTGCCTGCACTAGCACAGAACTTAATAGCTTAACTGGGGATCTGCATGGGTGCACATCTACATGATGCTCCTTGCAGGAGTGGCCCATAGATATTTCCCTTGGAATACATTTTAAACAGACTATACAGATTTGAAAATGTAATTTATTTTTCCTAAAATAACAGAGGATTTTATACTCAGTACAAAAATAGTTACACAGAACAACATTTAAACCATGTTAGACCATAACTACACTTCTAAGAACAATTAGAAGAAGCTGCACATTAGAAGAAAAAGCCACTAATGCATGCTAAATAGGCATGAAGTGGTTACAAGAACTTACATGATCAAAACATTTTCAGAGCATCTTACAGAAATTGTCTCAGAAATGTATACTATGTCACAATTAAAAAGGGTCAAAACCAATACAGGATAAAATAATACTTCCATTTCACCTGAATAAAAATAATTTATATACAGATCAGGAGGAAAAACATGAACGGCCTTTCCTTTTCAAATAAATACATGTATTACGGGAACACATCCTGTACTAAAAAAATAATTTTGTACGATTAAATGAATAGTTCTTACATACTATGCAAAACCATAAAAATATTCTAATTACAATAGTGCAACCAAATCAGAGCATACAGCTGATGTTTGGCATTTTACATTTTAGGTAAGGCAACCATTCAAAGCAAAATAATAGAAAACTTTATATCCATTATTTCCATGTATAAATATATTCTTTAATTTCTAAACTCAAATATTTTTTTTCCCGAGTGCTTTTGCTTTCACATGTAATCTACATGGCACTACGTGAACATTCACTTGATGGAACTGATCATCACCGGATTTCCAAAACCAGTTCCAACTGAGCTATAGCTATATCCCCATGTGGTTGTGCTTTTTCAGTAACTTATGACATTGACCATAAAACTTCTCCAAGGTAAAACTTTCTTAACAGCTTCCAACCCTGAATCTTACTTAAAAAACAACACTGTTTGAAATTAAAGTTGCTTCACATGACACATACACACACAAAAATAAATAAAATCACAGAGCTTAAGAAAAAGAATTAAGTTTATATAGTTCAGCCAAATAATATGAAATATTTTGGTCATTAAAATAAATGGCAAAAAAAGTACCCAAAATATCAAGGTTAGGCCCCTGCAGAGAGCTAAAAATAGGTTGAAGGAAGGTCCTTGGACTCACATCCTTCAACCAGGCTCTCTACAGGCGTAGACCTTCACATGGCACTTTCTGTATGATAACAAAGTACTTTAGATATGAAAGCAATTACTGCACATGCACGCACACTGCTAACTTTGTGATGTGGAACCCACATTACTGCTATTATACCCATGAAGAGAAGTCTGAAAGAGATCTAATAGCCTACAGATACTGAAAGAGGAGTTACCACGACTGCAGCCAAACCATTCTTGGTAGCAGGCAATGATATAATGAAGGGAAACACCTACAGATTTGCAGACACAAGGGTAACCAAGTTTGGACATGGAGAGAAATTTTTATAAAGAAGGGTAGTGCAAGTGTGGGAACAGATTGCCTAAAATAGTAGTGGTACCTCCTGTCTTTGGTGATTTTCACAGCCCAGCTAAACCCCCACCTAACCTGATCTAGGGCTAGAAAAAGTCCACCTCTGCTTAGGTGCTTAGGAAGTCAGACAAAACCACTTCCAGAAATTTTTTTTGCAAACAACTTTATGTGATTCTCTGTACCCAATCAAAATGTTTTGCTCATTCAGGTGTGTCAACAAGGTTTAGACAAACTTATTTCACCTCATTTACTACAGGCCAATACCACAGAGCTCGTCAAACACGATGGTTCAGGAGGCACACACAGAACACTGGAGCCTCAGACTAAGCCCTAGAAGTTAACAGAAGTTAGTAACACTGAAAGAACAATATTTTGGAATGTAAAGTAACAGCTTACAATCAGACCTTCTCATCCTGAAAAAATATAAATATCTACATTTTGTAAGTTTACTTTTCAGAAACCAAGTGCTGGGTCATCTTCAACTCTCCTCCCTACTGCTGCAAGAACTATCTGCAAGAACAACCCATATAAATTCTACTTCTGTTTCACCCCTTAGGGAGAGAGAATCTTTTGCACATAAAGAACACAGAAGTGGACTTCATCAGTGGGCTTAGTTAAGCATGGTTTTCTCCTCAGTTAAGCTAATTACAGTTGCAATTTTCCCATTTAAATAATACGTGGTTAATAGTAAACAATACATATGTGACCAGGCATAGTCCTGGTACACCTACATCTCCTTTGTTCTCTGCCACATGTTCCAGGTAAGTCTCAGGACTACAGTGAGCCTTCTTGTACCGCTGGGTCAGAAGATGCTACAATGTTAAAGTCTCATGCACGGAATAAGGTACTATGTGAAGACTGTCTTAGTACATCAAAAAGAACGCCAATATTTTCTCTTCTAGAGCTGAAGCACAATGCAGTGAAATAAAACACCTTATTCTTTCTGGTATTAGATTTCTTCGTCTTGTTAAGAACAAGCTTTCAGATAGTTAGCTGAAGATTAGCTGCTCTGATCTAGAGGTCTGAAAGGTTACCTACAAACAGCACTCTTCCTACTTTAAAACTGAGGGGTTTTTTTTCAAATGGTGAATCATCCTGTTTCTGAGAACTCACCATTTTATAAAACTTATAGCATGCCACAGGCTATACAGTGTTCAAATATAGTTCTGATAAAATGCAGTAACAGCTGGTAGTCATATGGGTTTCAAATCTGTCCATAAAACTTTATCCAAAGTTGATTTACCAAGCTAGGTTTCAGCCCGGAGATGTTTTATTAGTATACACAGAAAAGACTGAAATGGTGTTTGCTGGCTCTGAAGGATCCCTATCCTATTCCCATCAAAATCTGTGAAATCTGAGAAGTGGATCATGATTGTAAGATGTAGAAATACCTACAACTTCCCCTACCCTATAGGACTGTTGGAAATTGTGATGATAAACAATAATAACTCATGTCTTTAGAGATACTGACACCTAAAGCTACTGCCTGCTGGTTAGTTCCTCAGAATTTTCCTAAAAATCAGGCAAAGGGATTCTCATGAAAGTAAGTGGTTGCCGTTTGTTTCAGGGATGTCTTTAAGTTTATACAGATGCTTGTGCACGTGCAGCAATTCTTTCAACTTCAGGTTTAAAACTTAAAATATGCATAAAGAATATCCATTGAAACAGACTCTTCTGTACTACTACAGTCCCTCAATTAGTGTCTGAATGGAAGACATTTGAAAAACAAGATAAAAACCTACAACTCATATCTCTCTGTAATACTAATGATGAAATAGTTAAACAGGAAGGCACTGGATCATTAATCCATTTCAGTACACATCACAGGTATTGATATGCTCTCTAGAATTTTTAATGGTACCAGTCCATGCAAATATTCTTTTCATGTCTGAGCTGTGTAGGATTAAATACAAAATCTACTTCTCAGTTTTGAATCAAACCCCAACTCCCAAAATTAAATAAATTCTAACTCACCAGCTTTTGCAAAATCACACCAGAACCCCATGCACCTGCCACTGTCTTCTCCCAACACAGACCATTCTCCTTCATGCCCTGAACTTAGGCTTTACCAGGATCTAGGCAACCTTTTAATAGTTTGGTGTTTTCTTGGGAAATGTTTCATCAACATATAACTTAAGGCCTTCAAAAAACTACACAAGCAGACATGGGCAAAAAGAGATTTCATTAATTGAAGCTGTAATTTTTTTCTTCTTCTATGAGTGATGTATGACACTATCATGTTCTGTATGTAAGAAATATTGAGCCCGTAAAGAAACAAGCAGGTTAAAAAAGATAAAATATAATATTGTATGCAATTATTACTGTAGCATTGATTCTGAGCTCACTTCATTGACTTGTATTACTTAAGAAAAGTGAAGCTTATGGGGCAAAGCAAGTGCACAAATACTAACGAGTAGAAAGTGGATTTTTAACATGATGTTCAATTTCTAAATACACAAACGTATAAATCCACAGTAATAAGAATACATTCTTGAAATCCTTCATATATTTTTTTTAAAATATACAAGGTATTTATGTCATGAAAAGTATCTACCATTTAAACATTGCAACAGTTTTTTGTGAGTGCTGACTTTCTGACAGGTGTCCCAGCCAGGCTGGTTACAGACCTTGTATCATCTTGATTATCACTTCGTTTTCGCACTTCACTGTAAAAAGTCCAAACAAGCAAAATAAAAAAAACCGCACTGAATTAATATATTCATGCTCACTGTTCCATTTCTTCCAGTGTATCCTACAGAACTCACCATCATGTATTGTATGGGTAACACTGTGGTTTTTAGTGCACGGAATCAACACATCTCCTAAGTTTCTACTTTGGGAATAATCAGTATTTACATACAAATCATAGTTAGTGATATAAATACAATAATTTCTAATATGTAGTAATACCACAATGTTCTGCTTCCTCTTTCTTTTTCTTTTGATCACTTTTCTTTGTTTGCTTCAGTCTACTATAGTTTATTTCTACTACGCAGAAACAGACCACATTCACACCTGAAAGTGTAAAACTAAATAACTGCAATGTGAAGTATAAATTCACCCTCAGAGGAAAAGGCATGTTGCTGGACTTATAAGTTGTGTATCTATGATTGTTTATTGATCTGTATTCTTACTATGGGCTCCCTAGAATGTCAAAAGCCAGATCTAAAATTTCTTGCTTATATATAATATAATTTAAGTCCTCTTCCTATTAGTAGAATACATTCATTAAGCTCCTCTCAGAACACTGTATTATTTAACACAACGGTAATGAAATGTTCATTTTGAAATTTTTATTTCAAAATTAAGTGCTTCATTCAAAGAATACAAATTACTAAGGCTTGAGTAAAGAAATTGCAGCCAGCCATTCCAGAACAAGGCTCTGGGTAACGTCTAGACCATTTAAGGATTAATGAACCTTGTGAAGAAAAATATCATCTTTTTTCTTTGGGTTGTTTTTTTTTTGTTTGTTTGTTTGGGGGTTGTTTGTTGTTGATTTTTAGATTCTGAAAAGAGAGGCTCCAACAGTCAAAGCCTTTTTTTTTTTTCATCCTTGAAAAAGCTAAACACAGTTATAGTATTTAAACATTAGAGATAATTTTCCAACTGTGAAGAATGTTATATAACTGTGCTTCATATGTTCTCCAGTTTCATAATCCACTGCTGCCCCCATGGCCAGGTTCTTGGAAATGTGTCATTTAACAAAACAACAATTAACTTTGTATTCACACTGACATACAAACAAATGCATACATTTTTGCTGCACCTCTGACGGATGCACTTGCCTGGAAATATGGGTGCTCTTGGAAGTCCCATGTGAAGAAGCAATGATCCTCTCTAGAAAGCTAGTATTTTGTATTCAAGCCACATTAATCATTAGTATTTCAACAATGAATAATCAAATACTGACCAAATGTCAAAAAGTCTGATTATTGCATTAGGTTGCTGAAAAATCACATGAATAGAGTTTGCAAGTCTGGCCTTGAGCTCTATATATTAAACTGAAACATCAGAGGCTGACAATTCACTACATACTGCCAACCCTTAAAAATTACATTGTAACAAAGAATGGTTTGGATAGGTAGGAGAAGTGTCACGTTTGGGTCACACATCATCACAGAAATACCAGGTTGCCAAATGGATATAATCGGAATTTCTATCTTTTAAATAATTTAGAGAAAGGGACATCAAAGAAAATTGGGTGGAATTAGAATGGTCATTAATAATACTGAATGTATATTAATATACATGAAAAAATTAAGAACTAGTTATATGTAGAATTACATGCACTTGAAATTAATTTAAGAAAGAATTAAGGAAGTAAATCCATGTACCATTAAAAAAATTTAATTCATTCACCAAAACAGGTTTTTAAATTGTGAGCTTCACAACTGAGCTCTAATTTAAATATTAATTGAGACAGCTTTGTAATATTTGCAAGCAAAAACATAACTTGATTAAGCTGAAATTAAATCCTGTCTTGCATTTATCTATAAAGATTTAATGTAGTCTTCTTTTTTAAATTTTATTTGTTAAATTTTATTTTGGCACAATGTTAAATGTTCATGTGTGTCTTAGTATGTATGCTCATATATAATGTCCTTTTTACAACATAGACTCCAACATGTTTATTCAAAAATAGAAACACAGCTACTTACCGAGCAAGATGAAGAACTGCTTCTACAATATTAGATCCATCTTTAGCACTTGTTTCGCAGAATAGTGCATTATAAGTCTGTGAGTAAAATTAAAATGTTAAGCCAACTAATCTAAAATGGTTCCCATGTGAATACGTATATTCAATTAGAAATGGTCTCCTCAATAACACAAAGATGACACACATTTCAATGAACGCCATTTCTTCTGGTGCTCTTTATTCTCCAATATATTCACTTCAGTACTGTGAAAAAAACAGTAATCACTTTGTAATTGTATCTTTCTTATATTAATAGATTCTGAATTAACAAACTGAGTAAAAAACACATCATAGGCTTAATGTCCATTCTTTTTGTCCACAAGACTATAAAATAAGAAGAGAGTTTTTAGAACAGGTTGCTTTTTAGCTACACATAAATCACAGCATCTGGTAGTCTAGGTCAACCAGAAATATTTTATCTGTCCCCATATCATCAACCAGTTGGGCAAGAACTGAGCAGCTCAAGCCTCTAAAGATTCTAGATCTTTTTCTGCAAATTATGGGATAGCTACAACCCATATCTCCCATACACAAAAAAAAATTGTCCAAACTTCTGTTCATTATACCTTTTTTCCTTTCTGCAGACAGGGCAGGAATACAGGATAATCTCTTGAAGATTAAAATATTCCACTCAAAAGTTGGACAGCCACAAGCCACATGAAAAGCTCACTACCGTGCTTCATATTTGCACTGACAATTTCTCTTTGGCAGCTGAAAAACTCAGTTTCTGCTCCATCCACATTTTCACCACAAAGACTGAGAAGACTATCCTAGCCAATAATGAAGATCAGCTCAGTGGACACTGAGATATGATTTACCTCAGTAAACATCATCAAAAAAGGCTAGTTTTCATGAAAAATATCCATGAATCCCAAATACTACATACAAACAAATGACCAGGAGATCTTACCATAGCCAGCTTTTCTCCATAGTTTATAGGCACACATTTTTGCCCTTGTTCTGTAACAGCTTGACGGAGATCTGCTTTGTTTCCCACCATCATAATTGGAATATTCTCATGAGTTGCATCCTGTAAAGAGGTAAGATTTTATTCCCTTGTTGCTAGAACACTCAAAATACAAAAAAGAAACTAGCATCATCATAACATATAGATTTCCTTCCCCCAAAAAAAGGCTTGCACTCTATCACAAAAAATGACAAATTATGAAAGGAATTTCATGCATTAACTTAATCCAATGGAAATGGTTACTATGTCCAAATTCTATATGACAAAACCACTATGGAAAGTGACCAACTCCTATACTGTGATAAAAGAAATGGCTTTCAGAAGATTAAAAATTTTGCTTATCATTTCCCCTCCTATTAAACACCTCTGGTACAAGAGAAAAATCTTCTTCATTAAATGCAAATCTGCATTCAAATAAACAAGCAAGAACTAGCAGTGGAAATACTGAAAATTTCACTTGAACTATAGCTAATTTACAGAATCTAGCATATTGGCTTAAAATGCAAAGACTCCAAGGAATAATCAAGCCCACTCAGAAGCAGGTTTCTGAAATGGGCTCTCACACTCATTTCAAAAGGAAGTAAATGAGAAGAGTGTGATTACATAATATCCTTTTACAGAAAAAGATTTATCAGTTTTAACACTAACTGACTAGGTCAGGCACATTTAAGAATTTTATGAGAGTTTTTACTTTTATGAGAGACTGCAGTCTGACTAATTCCAATACACAGATATCCACATTTTATAAATTAAAAGATTAACAACATAGTGAAACATAGTTTGTAAGTTGTACATACTAAAGGATATTACCTCAATCATATCCACCCATTCTCGCACATTAAGAAAGCTTTTTTCACATGTTACATCATACAGCAATAAAACACCATCTGCTCTTCTGAAGTATGATTTAGCTATACTTCGGAATCTTTCAGGAAAAAAAAAAAAAGGCATGAGGCCATGTTATCAGAAAATAAGTCAATTTAACACCTTTTATAACACTGTATTAATTTATTGCACTATTAAGTACAACTCTCTCCATAAGATGAGTTTCCTCATAGCTTCTTTTGTAAGTAATTGTTCAAAACTGCTGATGCAGGTCTACAAATGCCCCATTAGGATCCATTGGATACTCTCCTAAACAGCAATCAACATTTTTGTATCAAAACAATCTACAGCGTATCTATTCCAAATGATCTCTGCTTTGCACTGGACTTCTGATTAGGTGGCATGGCTTTTTCACTTTATGAAGTGAAACTGAGTGGGTTATTCTGCTACACTTGAAAAAGTACGAAACCAATAAACTTATTCCAGAAATGAATTCATCAGTTACAGTCATCTTTACTATTAGCATAACACAATCTATTTGACAACCAAGTACAGTTAAAACATTCTTTGCAAATTTATTACATGGAAGGCAAATGATTTGGCCTCTGACTACCTACTTCACATAATCACTCACTCAGGTATAAATGAACACATACAGCCCAACACAAATCTTGGTCAATGACCAGATGACTCTGTCTTTCAAGGTGTTAGATTAATCTCATAACAAGCCCCCAAAGCTGTCAGTAAAGAAGTAATGGCTGTCAAGTAAGGATGTACTAGGATTTTAAGGAAACTCTACAAAATAAGCTGAAGAACCTTGGATATACATTCAGCAATTTAAAGTCTTTTGAAAGAAGTCTTCATACACTAAGTTCAATGAAAATAAGGATCAAGATGTTAAAGGAAAGAAGAGGAAAGAATGGTGAAGGGAATGTCCAAAATAAAGGAGGCTCAGAAATACAGGTCTGTAAAGAAAAAGGAAACTAAAGACTAAAAGTGGAAGAAACAACGTACTCCATCCTTTTGTATTTCAAGAGAGGGGCATAAGGATTTAGTTAATGCTATAATGAAGCACATAATGAATTTCCCTTTGCAGAGAGAAAAGATTACCGCAAGCATCACCAAAAGCTCACAAATTCCACTTGTCTTTGGGTCTCAGCAAATCAAAAGCACATCTATTTACAGAAATTTACATATGGCCATCTCAACTTACTACAGTGTAGTACATTTAATGGATGTTTTTTCACTTACGTGAAAAAAACCAAACACCTTTTAGAAACAAAACAACTGAAATTACATAAGTGCAATCACTAACCTTTCCTGCCCAGCTGTGTCCCACAGTTGCAGCACTGTAGGCTCTCCATCAACAATTAGTCTTTTCATTTGAAAATCCACACCTGAAAAGAATATTGTGTGCAGTCTAATAAAAAAATATCAATAACCTTAAAAAAATCCACAGAAAATGAAAAGTTGTGTCATACACAACAGCTATTTCAAAATTCATTTTTTCTATAGTTTATGAGATTTCAGTCGTTCATAGACTTGAACTGCAACAATGCCCTGAACATACTTAATTTGTCTTTAGAAAAATATTTAAAGAAGTATTTTACCCACATGTTTTCCCAGAAGCATTGATACAAATTTGGCATTATGATAAGTAAACAAGATATCTCTCTGTTTTACTTTGCTAAACACTTATAAACTATTTTGCTGAAGTTTTATGGAAGAAGAAAATAAAAATTAATTTCACATACCAAGGATCAAAAAGATAAATTAGAACAAAAATCCCAACTCAGAGGACATAAGACAAATATATAACTATGATTTGATTAGAAAACAAAAATTCAGTCTTTGGAATCAGTAAGACAAGTTCATTGGCTGACAGCTATAATAATATATACTAGTCAATCAGAAATACCTCCAGCTGCATTTAAACCAAAGCTTCAATAACACTTTGAAGAAACAGAGACAAAAAATAGTATGAAAGACATCAAAGGATAGTATGAAACGCGCAAGAGTGAGCCGAGAAGACAAGAAAGCAATGAAAAAGGCAAAAAGGCTCATACACACACTTAAACTTAAGTTAAACTGAATCTCCGTTTTCTGATGCTTTGTGCTGTTCACGACCAGGCTTTGTGCTTTGCAAAGAGAAAGTAAATTGGAGCAGTATGCTATTATCCACTCCACACCGCTGTTAGGTACTTCTAAGCCTGCGTACTCAATTAGATCTCACAGCCTAAGAAAACTGCATGTGTACATTCAAGAAACCCTGGCAAGCAATCACAGAGGGTAATCTTTTCACCCACTTCTGTAGAATAGCAATTAAATTCATTTTAGTATTTTAAGAACTATACCCAGAGTTGCACTGGTATTGCTTCGAAATTCATTCTTGCAAAGTCTCATAAGGAAACTGGATTTTCCCACTGCTGCATCTCCAGCGAGAACAATCTTGTAAGCCTTCTCTGAACTGGGGTATTTCGGAGTACTTTCACTTGCATCTAACTGAAAATAAAAAGAACCCTTCCATTTTAACTCATACAAAGAATATTCCGTGTATCAAATAGTTTTGTTTTTTATTCCTTTCTAAAGAACTGGTTACCTGAGGGGTGAGAGCAGATATGTGTTTCCTTGTCGAAGCAACTGAGCTGCTTCGACTTACAGGTCGTGAGGGTTTCCAGTCTAATACTGTACTGCTGTTATCAGGACTGTATGTTTCTTCATCCCTGATCTCTGGAACCTGAAAGTACAAGCTAGAGTGTTAGCTCTGGTGAGAAAAGCATGCTTTTTTTTTAAAGGCAGAGCTAAGACTGATTAAAACATTTGTCTTAAGAGTTTGGATTAAACAGAGATGAATGACCAAACAGAGGCATGCAATTCTAGTGTGTGATTATTCTGTTCTTATTCACATTTTCTTTTTGCTATAGCCTACATTTTGTCCTTAAATGCATTTGCTATTTGGCATACATACTTTCAGTACAGTTTCCAGATACAGCAAATCAATTTCCATATGGAAAATTTCAGCTTAAAAATTACAAGAAACAAATACTTAATATCAAAGCTTTTTTTACAAATCTTAAGAATTTCCCTACAAGATATTACTAGTCAAGCTAAATGAAATACAGAACAGCTGTAATCCACACTATTCACAGCACTTTCAACTGCAGAGACTAAATGTCTCTACCAAATGCACTGTAAAGAATCTGTGACAAAAAAGCCCTGTGTTATGCTGTGCTTGCTACTAGTCTTGCTATGTAGTCATCAGTAAAACTCTCCATTTCACTAACAATAAAATGGACACAATAACACATTCCTACATGTCTAAATTCTCTGATATCTACTGTGTGAGTGCATGCACTAATAATATTCTTTGTCATTCAATGCCACAGCACAGTAAGAAAAAGTGAACAGAAACCTATTTTACTTCTCCAGTATATTGTTTTTAATCATTAGAAACAGGCTCCTGTCTGCATGCTGTTTTATCAACCTTCAAAAAACAGATGTACTTAAAAAATGACATTATTACCTCAAAAATCTATCAAAAAAGTCAAAACGTTTTATTTTAAAGAGCAGTAGCTATTTAGGCATTCTACAAAAAAACTGTTACTAATCTTATTTAAATGCATATAACCCAAATACTTTAGTTTTAACTGGCCTATGGGCAAAGATCCATTTAATTTTAAGAACAGAAAACTAATTTTATCTCCAACCTTCTCAGAGAAGGACTAAGTTGAGCACTTACATCTGTATCAGAAGCATCACCACAAAAGCTTTCTTGCATACATTGTGATCTTTGAAAAATCCTTTGATGTCTGTACTCTGCTTCTGAATCATACTCATTTGAATCCCTCAGGGTAGACAAACCACTGTCAAAACAGCTCTCAGGTAAGCTGTCAACTTCACAGTTTATCCTTTGCAGGGGATCACAAAGGGCTAAAGAATCATAATCTTCATCCACACAAGAACAATGAGATGATCTAATACGAAAATATTGGAGGGAGAGAAGAAAATTATTCCACAATTGCTTTTCCCAACAAAATCTGAGCCATTCTGGAATCAATACTCAGAAATGCTAACTATACAGTTTAAGACATACGTCAATGTCTACTTCGCCTTCTCTTAGGATGCTCAGATTAAATTACATAATCTATGTTATTGATAATGACTTCCCACATCTCAGTAAGAATGTCTATTTATTCATACACAGAAAAGAATAATTGTTTAAAAAAGATTCAGAAAAAGATGTATTATGAAGACACCAAAGGCAGAAAACGATAGTTCATGGTTACAGCTAATTTAGGCCTATTGCAAAACACATACAATAACCTTGAAATACTGTATCTAATTTCAGTTAATGCATTTTCTCACAGAAGTATGCAGGCCAGTAAGTAACAGCTACAAATATAAAAATAAAGGGTAACTAAGTTCAGGAAATCAGTAATGGTGGGAAAAGCATCACTGAAATGTGTTTTCTTATCATTTGGTAGGCTACGCAAAACCTAAGGTTTTACACAAAGCTCCTCTCTTGTCCCTTGCCCTTCCTTCAAGGACCTTTTTTTTTTTAAATTCTGGATTCTGTAATATATGAGAATACTTAAATGCGTGCAGCAAGGACAGTATGGCTTATAGAAAAAACAGTTTACTTTTATTTATGGAAAGGAAACTACATATATGGAAGATTAATAGAGTAAATCTTAAAAGGAACAAACTTTTAAAAAACTATACTACCATTACAACCATTATCCTGCTCCTGCAGCAAGACAGAGATAGGCACATATTAAAGTGATATAGAAAAGGGCTCCAAGTCACAGCCAAGGAGAAAGAACAACTTTGGCTCTGTCCTATTGGGAATGGATGTGAAGCACTAAGCTGCTGGAGCCAAGAAGATCAGCATCAATTCTTGCAAACACAGTTTGCTGCCAGAGAGGCTGAGAGCTCCCACTGCAATGGCACACCACAGAAGAGTACAATGGGAAGAATCACCAAATTATGAAGCTGCTACTGAGTTGAATATAATTCCTTCCTGCAAGTGACCAAATAGGGGTGACAGAGGCATAACTGTCCCAAGCAAAAACATCCAGAACTATCTAATTTACATCTTTTCAGGCTAATGAATAATCACAGGAATGAGCGTGATCTTTGCTGTGAAATACCACATCCATGCTAGCTGTATTCAGGCACCTACTAGCCTATACCAAACCACTGAAATACAGCAGAAGGGTGCATGCTGTAACAAAGTTAAGCTTGTCAGGCATTTCCTGAAATAGAGGTCTTTAGTGGTAAATTTTCAACCTCACTGTAGCATTAATTCAATGCTGGTAATTTCACACATGCTTAAAGTAAGTTAGATCAAGATGTATGGTACAGCTAGGAAATGCAAAAGTAGAGCTACTAACATAAATTGCTTAAAACATGGTAGAATCAAAATCAGTATCTCCTAATGCTGGTCTAACGTCAGGAGACAGACCAAGTACTGAAAACGGACAGGCTTTGGAACATTCATATATCCTTCTGTCCTTTGGTACTACTAAGACACACCTGATGACCAAGTTTCACTCCTACCACATAAACATTCTTTTAAAGTAGCTTGCATTTCTCACTTTTATGGGAATGCAAGGATTGCATCATTTGGCAGGTTCTAATTAATATTCACAGCAAAGGACATCATTAACCCTCCAGACAGGTTTTAGTTCTCTCTTCAGAAAATTACACCATGTAATATGCAACAAAAGTGGATGCCTCTCAAAATTTGCAGAGCCCAACAGAGCAGAAGCAGTTTTACATGCATTCAGCACAGCTTGTTTGTGACTAGCACAACTTCACAGCCAGCAAACATACCTCTCACAGAGACAGCAGAGTAAGAGTAATGATACTAAATGAATGGGGATATTAGTGTGAAGCAGAATCCAACTTAATCACTACCAAAATACTAATCTCTCTGGCAAAATGTAAAACAGACTACTAAAAACTCTATCAGAGATCTCCCTCCTGTTTGAAAAACCACTGAAAGAAAATGAGACAAAACAATCTGGCAATTGAGTAAGGACACACATTTATGCTGGCAGTTCCAGCTGTTAAAAAAAAGGAGTGAAAACATAGCATGATCTACATCACTTGAGGTTGGACCCAATGTCCACTGACTTCAGTGAGAGTCTCTGCAATGATCTGAGGAAGGTCTGTTCAATGACCTGTATCCAAGAGTATAAAACCAAAGTTGCTCTGATCATTTGATATTAACATTTAGAAAACTTGTTCTCTGTGGCTCCTACCCTACTAATACTCAAATGCATTCAATATTCTTGCATGTCAGTGTGAGATCAGGATGCTTATTCTTTTCAATAGGCCCACATACCTTTGTAATAATTATTACATGGGAAAACCTGACATATATACTGAAGACAAGACTAAAAATATTTTATTTCCTAAGTGCTGAGCAAGATAACTAACAGAGGTCCTTAGTAGACTTTTGTAGTTTCTTGGAGTCAGGAAGGGGAGATTGAAAATCAAACTAGAATCAAAACAGCTCAAGACCAAACAAGAGGCTATCTGAACTCCCCAGAAGTTCATGATTTGCACTGAAAAGAGTTTTCCTGAGCTTTTTCAAGTCATTGAAAAGACTTCTATTGACTTTTGGATTGTATGTTACAAATTCCTTCTGAATCAGACAGAACAATTCTCTCCATTATTTAACAGTATTTGCTCTTCTAAGACAAGTCTGATGCTCTAGTCTTTTTTAAATTTAATAAAAGGAAACCCAGCTTACCTATCATACCGTGGGTTTAGAGGAGACTGTCCACCATTAAATTTAGGACTACTTCTAGAAATGGTACTTCCTGGTGAGGTGTTTGCTAACCTCTGCAACAGACACACAACAAATGCACAATAAGTTTGATGAACACAGTGTAAGCATCTAGATTGGTCATGAAAATAAGTGTGCATCATCAAAATGACTACTGTGTATTTTCATATATATGCAACTACTTATTTTTAATTAAACCTCACGCTTTATGTAGGACTGGGTGTCAAAAGGGCCATTACATATAGCATTTAACTTCCACTGTTGCCTCAATACTGAACTGAATGTGGTAGCCACACTCAACCAGAAAATACAATGGAAATTCCAAGAGGATGATTTAATTGACTGCACCTGAAGACTTTGAAATGCTAAACTTTGAAAAGTAATATTTAGAAAAATGGTATATTGACTACTGAAGTGAAAAGGGAAATGTCACTGGCTAGCTAGTTTCAGCAGTGATACCTCCCAGTTCTTCAGTGAGACAGTGAAGGAGAGATCCCAATTGACAGGATGTGACAAGAGTATTTTGGACGCTTTGCTGTCCATCTACCTGTTTATTCACTGGGAACAGTTTCCTCTCTCTTCTACGTAATCTGCCGCCCTGATGTTTCCGGGCACAGCAGAAGGAAAAGGTATCTCTTGCTGCATTGGCAGTGAATATCTGGTAGCCTGTATCAGCAATCGGCAAATCCTTGCTGGACAACTGGCAATGACCCCTATACTCCTCCTTTGGTCAGTATTCCCTGTGGGCTCATTATTCTGGTCATAATCCTTCTAAAACAGTTAATTGCTTTTATGATGATGCAACAGCTTGTGCAACTGTTACTTTTGGAGTATAACACGATTCCCAATATTGCAAAAGGCCAGTGCAGAGACGATTTTTTTTGTAACTTTCAAGCCTTCCTTTCTTTGGTTTGGAGGTTGCTGGGTTACATTTGTTACAACAGATCCCTCTGCAGCTGTGACAGCCCAAAAGGGTATCACTGTGGCCTGTATTGTCAACAGCCCCTGACACTCATTTTCCCAGTGATTTGCCTGGAAAAAAGTTCACATTAGGTTAAGACCTTGCTACTAAAGAAAGCAGTTTTCTAAAAAAAGTGTGTTTTCAATGTTAGGATACTCCAATATACACAATACATATTTCCTTTAGTGCTAGAGCAACTGCTGATTTATTCACCTCACCAGATACATTTGGCCATAGCATATTAAAAAAAATCACTATTTTCCAAAGCACCTCAGAAAGGAGTTGTGCTCTAACAAAATCCCATTATTTTGCAAAATAGAAGTAGTATCTAATGAAATCCAGCTACACAAGTGTATTCCCAGAGTGAGACCACTGAAAAAAACCTGATTTTTCTGGAAGTACGCGCAAATTTCCATTAGGTATGTTAATTCTTAAACCTCCTAATACAAAATAAAGAAATTATAAAGACATACCAATGATCTGTTGTACTTGCTGAAACTGTTTTCAAGTGCACTTCTTAAACCATCATTGCTGTCATGTAGCTTCCTATTAGCTGATCTAGCAAGGAAATATAATTGAACTTGCAGGAGTAGAGTCACATCAAAATTATGTAACTTATAACAAATTAAAATTGAAAAAACATACATCAAAAAAACATTTTGTTTTTCTTTAGATAAACAGTAAAGAATACTGTGAAACTAGAAGAACTGTGTTGTCTTATACTTGAACAAATGACCATATATGAAAAAAGCATTACAAGGTTTAGCTTCCAGTAGCAGCTTAGGAAACCTGTTTCACTTTTGTAGCATGGTCTGCGGTAGAGCTGAGGGGAAAAAAGACACCATAGGAAAGGCTGCGACAAAAAAAAAAAAACAGCTATGGAGTAGTTAAATGGTACAGCCATTTCTGAAATACAAAGTGACTTCCCTTTGAGTATTGCAGAGATGACTCTAGGGATAGATGTGGTTCAGCTGCTTGAAAGAAAGAGCAAGTTTAGGATAAAGGCATTAACTAAAAATATAAAAAACCCTATTCAGTGTGATCCTCATTGAAAGCAAATGTCTGCGCATCCCTTGTATAAAGCATGCACTTAGCACTTTCCAGGTAAGAGTAAGACAGGAAGTTACTGGAGAAGTGAAGTCAATAAAAAAAGGAGCCAAGTAATAATTTTTGTACCAGCAGTGACAGACTCAAATCTCATTCAGCTTATCATAAAGAAATGAAAGTCAGTGAGGCTAAAAAGAAAAAGGAAGGAAAAGGAAGGAAAAGGAAGGAAAAGGAAGGAAAAGGAAGGAAAAGGAAGGAAAAGGAAGGAAAAGGAAGGAAAAGAAAGGAAAAGAAAGGAAAGGAAAAGAAAGGAAAAGAAAGAAAAATCAATGAAGAATTAGTGTCTAAGCAACATAACAGAGCTAATAACACAGGACCTTCTGTAAGAGTTGAGCACAGCACCTTCTGTGAGAATTGATGCCATTTTTACTAGGCATTTTTTCCCCAAATCTCATCCCAGACTTTTGCATACAAAAGCATGTACCCCCTAATATGTTGGGACAAAGTTAGTTAATAAAAACCTGATTCACTAAGAACATACTGAAGTATTTCAATTTGTCGTTCCAGATTATCTCTGTCTTCAGTATACTCTCGAATCATTTCTAGATCTCTGAAAAAAAATTAAAAAAAAAGACAAAAGTAACCAAAACCAAGAAGTTATACTTTAGAGGATATCCTTTATTATTTTTATGATATCGCTTTGACAGAGGGCAAAATGCAATAATAAACATCTATGAGGTGATAAATATATGTTGGGGAAAAGATATCATTCCAGTATTTCTGAATACAGTTTTCCTATGTTTACATTTCTGCTGGAATTTTTTAAATTAAGAATCTCTTGGTAACTTTGTTGAGCTCTGCCATTATATCTCAACAAAACTGTGAATGAAAAATAAAAGATCTACAAAATGGCCACATGGACCTGCTTCCTTTCCCCTTGAAATACCATTTCTGTTATCTGAAGATTACCAGATAATGAAACTATCGTTTACACTCCTTTACATGAGTATCTAGAAGCATCTTTCATTCACTTTAGAAACAAACTGGTTGAGACTGATGTGGTAGGCTCCCAAAACTATTTTCCCTACTACTCATACAGGTATTCATCTGAATGTAAGACATGGAGTAAAACACTTCCAGACAATGTAACTTTTGCTCTTAACTGAAGACTCCCTTGAGAGATTATGAGGGTTCACATCATATCCAGAATTTGCTCTTTCAGAAACCTGACAAGAAGCGAACAGTAGTCATGGCATACTTTGCAAAGTGCCAAATGAGTACCTGCCATTTATGGCAAATTTAGCAACTAACAGTTACCAGCTGCATACATAATAACTATATCAGACACAGATACTGTCTTTTCTGGTGAAAATATTATTATGTATAAATACCTTACCTCTCAGAGTTCAACGTCTGATCTGCATACTCGCTTTTCAAGCTATCTAATTCACTCTGCAGAAAAGCTATATTTGTTTGTGCTTCTAAGAGATCTTTCTTAAGTTTCTGATTTTCCTTAAAAAAGGGAAAATATTGGATGTTAGCTGTAAAATAATATAACATAATGGTAAGATAAACCCCATCAAAATAAAATAAAAATTAAACACTAAAAAATCTCAGCATAAATGGGGAAAGAAAACAAGAAAGCTCTAAATCAAAAGAGAAGTCAATAAATTAGCATGCAAAATCCACTGAATTTTTATTTTTCCATTTCAGTTACAGAAAAAGGGGACTGTATTATGCCAAGCAATTTCTAAATGTCATACGTAGAATGAACATGCATTTACACAGAATAGGGTGTTTTCCAAGCTAAAGATTCTCGTACACTTATCACCAACTTTCCAAGTTTATTTCTTAGCTTACCAGTACTAAACATAAAAAAATATTTTAAAAAATCCATACTGCAGAGGCTAAAACTGAGACTAACTTGCCAATGCTCATAATCTCTTACCAGCAACATATCATGCATTCTTTTTTTCAATTCAATCACATCTTCCCTGTGATTTACATTTTTGGATTGCTCCTCCAACTGGAAGGAAAAAAAATGTGCAATTAACGTATGTTATTGGTTGTTCCAATACAAAGTACGAAAAAGTAATGGAAATCATATTAAATATCCCCTAAAATGTTTTGTAGTTATTGAAGTGTTTCAATAACTACAAGGGCTTCCCCAACTGTGTCAGTACAAAGCATTATTCAAAAAATCACTGGCTTTTTATACATTTTTAAAATCAAGACTTAATTTGCACTCTGTACATGTTGAGTATGTGTAACTAGTGACAAAGAAGCCAGCTATTGAGAAAACATAAACAGGTGTAGTACCACTAAAGTAAATATATTTTTTTTTTTATTTTTATATTTTTTTATATATATACTGCCTCATGTGTTTGTTTGTACTACAAGTTGTCACATCTGTCTATTTCTACCAATGCTCCTCTAAATTCAATTCAATATGAATAAATAAAAATATATCCCCATTAGTTGCTATAATTCTGTTAAAACTTACAGGAAAAGCTAATGTCAAAATTAAACCAAATTAAAAAAAAAAAAAAAAACAATGCTTACATCCGAAATTTCAGTTTACCTTATGCTTAGGTATCAAATGAAAAGATGAGTCTGGAGTTCGGTTCAGACTAGCAACAGCTAGTTCTGCTACTAATTTCAGTTTAAATTTACATATTAAAATCACCTCTACCATGACAGAAATACACTAACAGCTAAAACACACTATATTACTGTAAAATACTATATTTGGGTTGCCAATTTCATTGAAATCTATACACCGCAAATACTTTAACACAATATATTAGACTACTTCTAATGTATCAAATACTAGACTAGGTAACAGCAGTATTAAAAACTCGAGGGACCTAGAGAATTACTCAGCAACAGAATCTGGCTAGCCACTGGCCCCTTTCCTAAGTATTTCAGTAAACTACACAGAATGAATAAAACAGCACAGAATGACAACATAACCTAAAAAGTTATGTGCAGTTGCCATTTACTAATACATATTAAATTAAAAAGCTACAATTATGATTATTCATCTTGGGAATAAGGTCAGGATCTCTTAAAACACTTTAAAAGTTCTCACTATGACTTCAAATGACTTACCTTTTTAAGTTTTTTTATTGTCACTTCAAGATCCCCAACTTCAGTATCATACTGGCGCTTCAGCTCATTTAGTGCTTCTTCAGCTTTTCGCTTCTCCTGAAACAATGTGACTCTCATTAAAAGCTCAGAGATGTTTCAAATGTGTATTAAAAAATGCATTCATTTTTTAATGAATTATGTGGAAACCACATAATTTCGGAATAATTCCGAAATAACCACATAATTTCGAAAACTACATTATTTCCCCTCAGATTAGTGTGTGTAATTTTGTCTTTCCATTACATCAACTTGCCCCTTCCTTAAAATCCAGAGATTCTGATTCTGTAATTGCAGTGCACTTGTAAAACAATCAGAGAAACAAAATGGAAGCAAAGATATGTGTCAACTCATCATTTTTCTTTTCATGTCATAGTCTCCTATGTTAGATATTCTCAATGTCTTAATAAAAACCTGAAAGAGAAGTGTACAAATTTTATTTGTACATAAATTTACATGTGTATTGCATATACAGATGCACTCACATTGCATAACACTTCTGTACACAAATCAGGGTGTTACATCCTTTTTTTCAAACCAGTCTTCTTTGGCTTGGCATACAATACACTAGTATTACTGAGTCACCATCAGTTATTTACTTTTGTCTTCCTTTTAAATTTTTTTGCTTCCAAGTGTTGGAATGCTATAGGCCCTTGGTCAGTAAAAGGTACGCTGATAAGAGCATCTTTAGTTTCATATGGTAATTGGCCTGAATACCAAAACAATTACACTATTCTGCTTTTAGTGTAATCAAAACAGCTTTGAAAGGAAGTTACATCAAATGCAAGGATAAGAATGACATGTTCTTTGTGTCTTCATGAGGTTGCGTTTAACTCACTCCAGTCACTCCCAAGGGACTTCAGTTTCACACCACAAGAAAGCAGAAGACAGCAGCAATATGTGGTGCCAATGAGACAGTTTAAGCTTTCATACAGAAAAGACAGATACAGACTTTGCCCAGTATTCAGTGCTTTCCTGTAGGTGATGCTGTCATTTGTGTGTTAAATGATAACTCATATGTAAAAACAATAAAGAAAGTAATCAGCTTAAGACGGATTCTCTTACTGTTGGCACTTACATGGGACTCCCAAGTATTGTTTGGTAACTATTTGCTTCCCTTGAAGAAACAAAATATAGGATAGGCTCAACCAGCAGATACTATCATGCAGAGGCAAGTGTCACGGTGGCATGAGTGAGATCACTCTGACAAACAATAGCCTTGAGTACAGGCATTAAGATTAATGCCTTAGTACAATCCCACAAAGTAAATATCTTCCATTTACTCTCAGGGCGTCATAGTAGGCGGAGTATGCAGAGCCACAGGCTAAAGGGAACATTTAGGACTGAAAATAAAAAGTGCGCTGTGAGAAACAAGTTACAGCCTATCTACTCTGTATCTATAGCTAAGTGTGAACAGTGAAAACACAGTCCGTGCAACTTGGTGACAGTTTAAAGACTTTTTAGAATGAGAAACAAGGACTAGATGTGGGTAATACTTAACAGAAGTGTTTTTACATAAGGCCAATACACAACTGCAGATGTTCTCAGAGTAAGCAAATACATATATCCCAGACATCTTTTTACAGTAGTGAAAAGATTCTGCAGGGCTTTTTTCAGTGATCTACCACTTTATGCAAAAACAGAAGTTCTCCAAAGCAAATCTATTTGTTTTCTAAACATCAATGCTTAGTCTCTCTGGAAATGGAAAGTTGGTCTCTACTGAGAGTTGCATTACCACTAAACATATTACAACATGCTTTTTTTGCTGCAGTGACACATTTAACATTTTTATGTTGTCTTATTTTGCTTCAAAAAAAAGCCCAATTGACTTTTATGGTTTGGTAAGAGTGTTTCCTTTTGCACAGAAAAAGATGCTGTTTGAAGCAGATCTGTCAAAATATCGTTTACCTTCACAGATCAATTACTGTGACCTATTTAAAAACAGCAAGTTGGCAGACTGCACTTTATGTCTTCTGATTCTGCAAATACTTTGGTGAAAGAACACAAACAAAATATATAGATGTTCAATATGTTGAGTGTCCTACAAAGCAATAATTATATTTACAGTGTATGTTTTAACTGACGCATTTCTTACACCCACATTAGAACACTTCCTCAAAGTATGCACATTATAAAGTTAGGTTTATCTTACGTGGCTTTAACATAAAGCAGACAACACAGGTAAGATGGGTTTTACTGTACCACTTCCTGCTTAGAATTACACAGCCACATGTGGCTCTAATATATCTTTCAACGGGTAACAGAAAGAGGATTATTGTACTTTTCCATCAAGACTGCAGGACAGTTGAAACAACAGCCAAAACTTGAGCACACTGAAACAGAACTTCCCATCAACTTTGGCAGGTCCAGGCACTCACACATTGTCACCACTGTTACCCTCTCTTATGTCTATAACACTCTAATGCAGCTGCAGGATGAGAATTGGGGAAAGATCAATCACCGCTCCAGGCAGATATACAAACTAGGAAAAAGTGATCTAAGCATTAATTTCTACATAAATTCATCTACTAGGAGAACTAGAACTAGTCCTTTACTCCAATCTGTTTCCAAAACTGGTCTCAGAAACGAATTCCTCTAGGCTAGCATGTTCTCACAAAAGAGAAAGACTTTTTCATTCTTGATTCATCGCATCTGAGCAGTCATTCCTCTAGGGTAAAGCATTAACAGAATAAATTTTTGATCTCATAGATAGCTTCTTTTCATGCCAGCCCCACCTTTGGCTGCTTTGAGTCAGACCATCAGGTTCAAAGCCACACCCGTTTGACAATCCTGCTTAAGATCACTGACAGTTTGGTAATTATAAAATTCTGTAAATATAAAATACTCACTTCCTTTTTGACTTTGTTCTCTGCAGCCTGTATCCGTTGTTCCATCTCCTCCTCCAGCTCACTGAGCTGAACTGCCGCTTTATCCTGAGCTCTAAAATTTAAAAGTAAATACCCTCTTAGGAATTGCCCTCTGGTTTCACAGAAATATTGTGTGAAACACATCTGCCTACCCCAGCTGAAGCAAATTAGACAGGCATATATGGAGACAGTATAATATTGCCCAGACCTTGAAACTGGTATGCTTGGGAACCAAAACCACAAATTAATTTAAGGATACAGGCAAATTATATTTTAAATAACCACTGACAGCTGATGATTAGTAGAAACACATCACATCTGCATTTTGAAAATTAAGTTACAGAGATAAAAGGCCCTTCTGGTTATCCTATGAAGAGACATCAAAAGGACAACTACAGCAACTTGCACCACCCACATGCCCGAGATCTCTGTCCTGAGCTAAACTGTTTGGTTTTGGCAGTAACAATGCAAGATTGAAAATGGCGAGTAATTACAATAGGTAAATGCATCCCTTGAAGCTGAAGAAGCAAAAATATGGTTTCTGAAATGAAAGCAAATGGGCATGCCACATGCTAAAACTCAAACTTACAGCCAAGGAAAAGGAGTCAAAATGGTTTATATTAAATATCAGAATAGAGCCTGCAAAAATTTCATCCAGAACTCATCCAAAATACAAACACAGAGTCATTTTCAAGCTGCTGTATGTGCTTTGCACACATGTATGCATATAAACTAACCTTTGAACTCAGTTTATGGAAATACTCACTATACCTTTTTACTGCGATGGCCAAAGTTTCCATTTCTGTGCTTTGAAGCTTGATCTCTCGGATGAAGTTCTTAATCACATGTTCATATGGCTGGATTAATCTTGGTTCTGCTATGTGTATGTTCTGATACAGAACACTGACCTGCTCTTGTCTGAAAAAGAAAGATACCATTTTAATGGACTTATTTAGAACAATGTTCTATAACAATTTTGAAAAATGCATAATAAATGAAGAAATTCTCCTTTTTACTTTTTTTTTTTTAATTTTGGATGTTAGAAACAGACTTTGAATATTCAGTGTAGTAGATCTGAATTATTCCAAATTATACTTACCCCACCTGCTTCTCTACTTCAATATAAATTACTCTAGAAAATAGCCTACATATTTTTTCTGTTCTACTCATAGTGTGTTAAGACCATGCCACTGGACTAACCCATAACTTATGCTTATTGATGACTCTAACATTAATCACAATCCCTGAAGAAGTTTACAATTTCAGGAGACTGATAAGAAATAAAATGGGTATGAATATCAACCAGCTAAGTTAAAAAGGATGTTTAAAGTGGGGAGAGGGAGGTAATCATATCTCCTTCAAGAAAAAAAAAAAAAGTATGTTCCCTCAGCTATTGGACTTCTATCTCCTGTATCAACACATGGCAGGGGGAGGGCTGGAGGGAAATATCAGCATACATCTCTTTAGTCTAAGAACAATTATTCTGGTCCAGACAACTGCACTCCTCATAATGCCAGCTCTGTTTTATACCCCAAAATAATATATTGTCCTAAGAATGTAATCCTGTATATGATTCTAATGTAAAAGATAATAGATATATCTCAGAGAGAAGAAACAAAAAAAACTTCTGTAGATACTTTAATTTTTTAAAAGCACTCTTGAAATTTATAATGCTTCTTAAAAGGTGCCCCAATGCAGGAATAGTATATTCTGATTTCCATTTCATCTGGATCGTTTACACAGATTGTGTACAGTTTTAGTCATCAAAGCATAGAATCTTGACAAGTTATAAAAACAAAGTATAGCATAAGCAATGCACCAAAATATTATTACAGAGGTTACTACATAAAAAGTGCTGATGTTACCATGTAACCCTTTGTGCTACATGCCAACTAGGTTCCAATATCTGAATTATCAGAAGGTAATACACCAGACAAAATTCTATAACAGAATTTAGCAGTCCCGAGGAAAATTGAAGCTGATTGCCACACAGATTATAGATTATATGCCAGAACATGAACAGGTATTCAAGAATTTGAAATTTACATAGGAAAAAACAAACAAACAAACAAACAAACAAACAGATAGGGGAAGATCAAGTCTAGAAAGGCAGAGGAAGCAGGCCATTAACATGGACATACAACATATCAGTGGCAGAAATGCAAACAAAAATAGTGCTTTGCAACTTCTAGCTTATATCATATGTAACATATCACTAATACCTGACCTCTTTTTGTTGTTAAAGGAAAGCTTAAAATTTGATTATACACAGCCTAGATTATCAACACTGCAGCACTCTGGTTCTTCTGAGTGATCTCTCCACTGAAGGTATTTATATTATTTTATTTCAATAGTACCATAATTGTTATTGTAGCTCAGATTCCAATTTCAAACAAATGAAGTATTTCAGAACACCATAAAATCTGTTTCCTGCTGAAATGCTGACACTCACTTCAATATACAGAAACATAACAGCAGCACAAAGAAGCACAGTTTTACTGATGCCAGGGATTTGATTTCTCCGTACATATATGTTTCCGTCTGGCAAAAAGTTTCCTTTACAAAGGCCAACACTTTTGCTTTATTCAGTATTTCCAGAAGTTAAACTTAATCTAGTGGTCTGAATATCTTCCAATGTATGCACAAAATTTCTTTTCCAAAATATATTTTAAAGAGTAATGTCAAATTCAAAATGTCACAAATATTCACAATAATGCACAGATTTATCTGATCATCAGATGTTACAAACTATGTATAAATATCATTAAATAAGTTTGCAAATGTATGTACACTCAATTAATAATTTGCATTTAAAAAACTGTTAGGACATTTTCCTTCGCAAAAGCTTTATGCTAAACAACACTGACATGAGCACCAACAAAAATATTAAAACTAGGAAAAAAAAACCTAAAACAAAAAATTGTAGACATAAAATCTGCTCTCCTTTAATTCTGTCTATAGGCAAAGTAAGATTTCTGTGCTAAAGAGGTCACAGTTTTGGAACAGCTCTGATGACAGCATGTATCACATAGTATAGTACACATAAATCACATAAGCCTGAGGTTCAGGTTCATCATATCTCAAATAAATTTCAAGCATACAGCACACTTGGTGTATTTAGACACTGATTTCAAAGTACACGCAGCTGCACAAACAGTCAGTTTGGAGTCTCAAGATGTTAGCATTTACTGAATTTCTAGTACACTTGCATTAACATCAGATAGGGCTGAAGCTGGAGTCTGACTGTACTTCAAACATTACAAAACAAAGCTTCTCCTTAGTCCCTCCGTTTGAAATTCAATTTAGTTTTGATACTTGAACTAAGAGCTGGTAATGTATGCTGCATTTCACAAACTCCTAGCACTTCAGCAGTTGTCCTTCAGAGCTGCAAACTGCTTACCAAAACAGACAATAAACTATTCCAGAACAGTTTCAAATTTTAGATAGAAACAGACATTGTGCATAATACAAAATTAGCTGCTAAAGAATATCACTTCTCCCAACAGTGGGAATATCGACCCACTCCTTTAAATGAATCACAGGTAAAACAGAAATGGCACTAGCAACAATAAAATGGACAGTTTATTAATCTTCCAAGGTAGAGAAATTCAGCACAATTTAGATCAAAGTATATGATTTTTTAGAAATACAAAATACAAACATGAAATATGCATTCTAAAAATCTTTTTTCCTTTAAATTTTACCAACAAGATGCTTACTAACAACCTTGTTTCCTAAAACGCAAGCAAACAGTAAAAATATTACTTATTACTTGACGCTAACATAAAATACTAATTACTTATGCATACATTTTCACTGAATTAGGGTTGGATCTTTAAGGACCTACACAACTTTTTCACAAGATTATAAAGTTATGTCGGTACTTCATCATTCTTACCCCACCTTGTTCAGGATGAATGAGCTGCTGACTTTAAATCAAACAAAGCTAAATCCATAAAACTACACTGTACCTCAAACTGTACTACCAATTCTTTCTGTACTCAGACAAAGCACATGCGTAACGTTAATACCAGAGGCCTCCTACCATACAGATTATTCACAGAGTACAAAATTGAAGGCATAGTGCCTTACGCTGATGGGAGTAGAGAATCAAACAATTATCTGGCATTTGCTTAGAGTATTTTGTGCCAGGAGCAGAATATATTTGTAGAGGAATATTGTAATGTATTTCTGCAATTTTTCTTCACTTTACAAGAATGCCACAGCCGCTCTTTCTTGGAGCTTCCTTTCAAAGTGTATGCAAATACGCATAACAGAACCAAAGACGTAGCCCTCTGCTGCTGAGCCTCTGTGATGCAGCTAAGTCTGCTTTAGGATGTAGTAGTAATCAGAAGCCCCCAGTAGTTACTGTGAGGGTTTATTCTCCATCTGTGATAGAAAAAACTCTTTATATTTTTCAATCCTCCTTAGATCCCATTTCACGAAGCAGTACCTAGGCTTAAGAAAATACAAAACAACACCAGAACCAGTCACAACTGTGCAGGATCCTGGAAAGGGCTGCAAAAATGTAACTTGGATTTTTGTAGGTCCAGGTAAAAGCAAAAAAAAAAATCACCACTACACTTAAACTTGTTTTCACGCTGATAATACGCTCTGGTCACTTCCCAGTCTAGGTGAGCATATAAAACTACTTTCATCACTTGTGAGCAGCTCTGATGTAGTATAGGTATGAAGAAATGAAGGATAAGGTAGTCCAAGGCAGGAAGTTCTATGCTGGCTGTTCAGAGGAAGAGAAAAATCAAGCAATGTACATCTGATGGTTGTCCTTGCCTGTGGACATAGGTGGAATATAGGACATATAGTGGAATCCAATAGCCTATGTGTGCCACCACAGGCTGAGTGCCTTAAGGACAAACAGACTACATGAAATGTTAACATGGTATAAAATTCAAGGTATTCCTCGACCTTAAGAACTCAACCTCAAATTATGGGGCTTTTCTAGTACTACCTCTTCTTTTTCCATATCATCCCCTTCAGAAACACAGAATCATAGAATTCTCTAGGTTGGAAGGGACTTTTAAGATCATCTAGTCCAACCATCAACCTAACTCTGATAAAAACTATCACTAAACCATGTCACTAAGCTCTATGTCTACCCATCTTTTAAATACTTCCAGGGATAGTGCCTCAGCCACTTCCCTGGGCAGCCCATTTCAATGCTTCATAACCCTTTCAATACAAAAATTTCTCCTAATATCCAATCTGAACCTCCCCTGGTGCAACTTGAGCCCATTTCCTCTTGTCTTATTGCCCATTACTTGGGCAAAGAGACCGAACTCCATTTCTCTACAACCTCCTTTCAAGGAGTTGTAGAGAGCAATAAGGCTTCCCCTCAGCCTACTTTTCTCCAGGCTGAACAACTCCAGCTCCCTCAGCCTCTCCTCATAAGGCTTACTCTCCAGATCTCTCATTAGCGTCATTGCCTTTCTCTGGACCCACTCCAGTACCTCAATGTCTTTTTTGTGGTAAGGGGCCCAAAACTGTACGCAGTATCGAGAGTCGACCAACACCCCAGGTCCTTTTCTGCTGAGCAGCTCCAGTTACTCTTCCCCAAGCCTGTGGCACTGCATGGGATTGTTGTGACCCAAGTGCAGGAACCAGCACTTGGCCTTGTTGACCTTCAAACAGGCTGCATCAAAAGAAAATGAACAAAACTGTAATTCCCAGATAAGAGTCTGGCGAAGTGCTGATTCCCAGAGAAAGCATTTTCAGGGTTTCCAAGAAACAAATACAGTTCCTTTCCTAAAGTCAGAGATGTGATTTGTAGCTGGTGGAGCAAGAGTGGAAAACACAGGGAGGGAAAGTCTGTGGAAAAGTAGAATGGTCTGAAGGACATGGTTATGACAAATGATTGTGTGACATGAAAATACAAGGAAAATTCATGCTGCAATGCTTATTTGGCACAAATACTGTTTTGATTAAAGCAAAAAACAGATGAGCAGTAAAATCTAGAGCAGTTCAGAAAGACTTCTAGCTCACAGAAAAACATCCATTACATTTTGAGCAGAACACATTTGTCAGACCCCTGTTATGAGACATTTTATAATCTTTCTTACAGCACAGATCTCACCAGCACTTTGACAAAGGGACCCAGTATTTGTTTTTCCTCAGGAATTGCCTTTATTCCTTCCCCAGGGAACAGACTTTAACTTCCAAGGAAATATCTCTAGTGCTGCTATCATGGCTTATCATCTCTTGGAAGGAAACTCAAACTGCTGACATGAATCGATGCTGGCAAAAATCCATCCTGATCCATGATGGCAAGAGCACAATAGGTTTTGGATGTTTTTTATGCATCAGAACCCCTCTCCTTTGCTGTAGCACAGCAGAGTATCCCATGAGCATGGCCTGTCTTCACAGTTCCAGTAGCTCATGTCAAAAACAGCACTCCCATTTTATCACGTCTCCCAGACCCACGTTTTCTATACAGGTCCAGATTACGTGGTTGGGGGCAATATGTTATGATAAACACATTAGGAGACTTTGGAACTGCATGATGCATAGAATCTCACAGTTTGGCAGCATTGAGCATAGCCCAGTGAACAGTCAGCTTGGCCCAAAGTACAAGGCACACAAGTAAAACAGATTTCAAGAAAAACAAGCAAAGTAGTGAAGCAGAGATACAAAGTCTCTTCACCAGATTAATCCACCCATTCATGCTCAAAATAACTTAGTTCAATTTTCAATCAGATTACCCAATTTGGCAAGTATCACACAAAAGTTGCCTGGTAGGGCTTAAAGAAATTCAGTCTATCCCACAGAGATTCTAGTAACCACAAGAACACACACAGCAGAGAGTCCCAATTCTTTGCTCTTTCTGATTGAAGGCCTTTGGTATTAAAATTTCAAAACATATTTTCTGTGAAGTTGTTTGCCTGTAAACTACAAACACAAGTAACTGTCAGAGCATTCGTAAATACAGGCTTTCTATTGAAGTGCCAGCGGCTGTTGGATCATTTTTTGCTCACGATGAGGACTGGAAAAGCATTACCATTAGGAGACTTTCCTACATGCTTAAAGGTGTACATGCTTATTAGGAGCATGGAAGGAACCTTTCAATCTTACCACTGAAATCCAAACAGATCTGAGGGTGGCCACAGATTAAAAAAGAACACAATACCCAGTAACATGATCATGCACTAAACCCTCCAAGGGCAGGCGGTACACTGGAACACTCATTGCCTAAAGGAGCAAATAAGTAAGTTTCTTAATGTTTTTTCATCTACCCTTGTACCATTCCACATACTTCTTAAAGGAATAAACTAACAAACATGCCTTAGTTCTCAATAAAATACATCTCCTGTGGCTTACACAGGTATACAGTTGGCAGTTCACTACACATAAGCACTGCAATCTTTCATGTTTAATTACTCATTATACCTGATTGAATATAACACCATGGAAGGGTAACTGCATTTTAAATTAAATGAATGACAAAAAGAACCCCAACCCTCTACACAATTCGACTAGAATCTGATCTCACACATTATATTAGGTTATCAGCCTGGAAAGACTTTCCACTCTTGTTGTGCTACAGTCACAATTGCCCAGAGAGCATGTGTAAGGACTAAGGCAAACAATACTTTGACTCATAGTGACCACCTTACCAAGACCCTAACTGAATTTAGTCCCAAAAATCTTTTCAGATGGGGAGAGAAGGAACAAGACTGGAAAAAACTCTATGGTGTTACTATTCCTGTTTAACTGTAGCCAATAAAACCACAGCTGCAGCACAGATATTGATGTTTTAAAGCATAAACTACCAGAACTGTACAAAACTACAGAGAGGCAGGATCCATCCCATAGTAAAACTATCTTTTTCAAAATTAACTAAATTAATAATACACTTATTCCAGTATATGCTTATTTTAGTACCTGGAATGAGGCAGTACCTGAAAGTAAACAATATTGCATCTAATGTCTGCTACTACACTGAGGACTGGGTCAGAATATTGATTTGGTTTTGGGTTTCACATCTCATTATGTAGGCTAATTTGTGGCTTTTAAAAGCCCAGCCACAGAAACAGAGGCTGAACCAAGTATATTGATATCAGTGAAAAACTTCCCTTTGATTTCCATGGGCATTCAACCAAATGCAGGAATGACAGAGACCAAAGATGTTTACTGTGCAATTTTCTCCTGACTTTGTCCCTGGTTATAGCCCACTGCTTCCATCTGCTTTATCTCTTATCTTCCATCTCTCTACTTCCTTGCTTCTCTCTGTATAAACCACAACAGACTCAAAGCACATGTGCCAGAGTTTTCCTATACTGGGGACAAAAAACACAGTATTTTGAGGGACTGTACCCCCAAAATGACCAAGATAAAATCCACTTGATTGAGATAAAAATATGGACAACTAACTCCAGTCATCTGGATTTGAGGAACTAGTTCCTTCTTTCTAATTACTTTTCTCACCACTTTCAACAACATTACAGCAAATATATGAAGAGTAATGAACCACACTGTGAGGATGCCAACTTTTATAGTACTGAAGATGCAGATGTGTTCCAAGCTAGGTTTTTT
>VZRU01017172.1:0-10718 GCA_013398155.1 Pedionomus torquatus | reverse complement strand
TCTCCCCTCTTCCAGTTTCAAACCCTTCCCCCTTGTCCTATCACTACGCTTCCTGACCAAGAGTCCCTCTCCAGCTCTCCTGGAGCTCCCTTCAGATCCTGGAAGGCTGCTCCAAGGTCTCCCCGGAGCCTTCTCTTCTCCAGGCTGAACAGCCCCAGCTCCCTCAGCCTGTCCTCACAGCAGAGGGGCTCCAGCCCTCTCAGCATCTTGCTGTCCCTCCACTGGACCCGTTCCACCAGGTCCATGTCCTTTCTGGGTTGAGGACTCTAGAGCTGGACACAGGACTCCAGCTTCCTTAATTTCTGGAGTCCAAAGACAGTTTAATTAATGCCTGACAAATGAAGGCACCTACCACCGCTTCCATCATACCACCAGTCTCCAACACCACAATCAGAAATCCTCTTTTAGACCTTCAACCATTCACCCTGTGAAGGTGGAATTCCACTTCCAGACCTTCGAGCACCCCCCCCTGCCTTTATCACATGTTGAATCTCGCGGGAAGCAGTGCAGCTGAATGTCCTACAAACACGGCCCCCTACACCCAAGACTAAGCACCCTATCTCAGTGGCCTTGGGGAGGTTAATCTCAATTTACAGGAGATGTTATTTACACCAGCTGGCTCTCCAGGCTTTACCTTTCTTATCGGCTTTCAGCTTCATGGACACAACATCAGATCCAGCATTGGGTTCGCTCATGGCTAAGGCTCCAATGTGCTCCCCGCTGATGAGCTGCAAGAAAAGACAACCGTAAGAAAGGGAGGAAAAGCAGGAGCATCCTTTCTGTTCTCTCCTTAACCTGCCTCTCTTTTTTGCTTTTTTCCTGCACTGCATCTCCACAGCAGCAGTTCTAGGCAAGAACAGCAAACGAGAGCCGTTGTTCCCAGCAGAGCCCTGTGCCGAGGGAGCAGACCGCAATCCCAGGGGGATAAGGATCACAGAATTGTCTGGGTCAGAAGGGACCTCTCAAGACCATCCAGCCCCAGTCCCCGCTAAAGCAGGGCTGCCCAGGGCACAGCCCTCAGGGCTGCATCCAGGAGGGGCTTGAAGGTCTCCAGAGAAGGGGACTGCACCCCCTCCCTGGGCAGCCTCTGCCAGGGCTCTGACACCCTCACCCCAAACAAGTTCCTCCTCACATTGGAATGGACCTTCCCCTGTCCCAGCTTGTGCCCGTTGCCCCTCGTCCTGTCCCTGGGAACCACTGAAGAGTCCGGCTCCATCCTCCTTCAACCCCCCTTCAGGTCCTTGGGAGCATGAAGAAGGTCTCCCCTCAGCCTCCTCTTCTCCAGGCTCCAGAGTCCCAGCTCTCTCAGCCTTTCCTCCCCAGGGAGATGCTCCAATCCCTCCAGCATCTTTGCTGCCCTACACTGGACTCTCCCCAGGAGTTCCCAGTCTCTCTTGAACTGGGGAGCCCAGCACTGGAGGCTGTATGACTCCACTCGTGCCTGAGGCAGAGGAGAGCAGCCCAGTTCACAGAACACCATCTCCAGGAAGGTGCCAAAAGAACCACGCAGGCAGCCACATGTCTTTCCCAAGCTCCTTGTTCCACCCTTTATGACTGGCCTTTTACATAAACAAGAGTCGTTACACGCAAAAGGCCAACAAGGGGGATGAAAAGAGATTGCAAAGTTCTTCCCCATGTCCTCACAGCCTGGTCCTCCCCACCCACACCACACCAGGAGATGGACACCCTCCTCCTGTGCCTGCCCGTGCCAGGCTCTGGCGTAGCTGCTGCTTCCTTTGCACTGGTTCCTTTCATCCTGCCCTTTTCTCCTTCCTTACTTTTTTTTTTCCTCCCTGTGTACTTCATCTGTCTTCTCCTCCTTTTGATCTCTTATTTTTTTTTAAACAGACTCAATGCTTAAGATCTATGTTCAGCCGATTCAATCTATCAGTGCATTTCTACAGAAGTCTTCACGATCTGCTCAAAACTCGTTAAGTTCCGTTCAGTCCTCCGTCACGAGCCCAGACAAGAATGAACTGAAGTACATCTCACTGGCATCTCATGAGAGCATTAAACCAGCCCTGGGCAGCGGCGGGGACACGCCAGGGTTGGCAGTACCAGGCTGCAGGACGCTGCGAGGAAGCGACACTGCACCTTGCACGTGGCTCTAATCAAATCCCTTGCGCTGATAATTTCACTGGTAATTTCGGTAGCTGGCATTTGAGGCACTAGTGAAGTTTTATCCAGGCATTTAAACACTGAAAACTGCTTAACGTGCTTTTGAGTCACAAACATCAACACCCTGCAGGGTGAGGAACTTTCACGTGTAATTAATTAGCATAGGGAATCCAAGCGTTTGGGCAGCAAGAAAAGGAGAACATGAACCAGGAAAGCAGTGGCTGTCCTTCAGAAACCTCAAAATTATTTGGGAAGTTGGGAGAATATCATCCAGTGTCACCTCAAAGGCTCATTTAGGAGCACAGCTCCAGAGACCTGGACTATGCTGCCTACAGATTTTTTTCTTTTTCTTTTATTTTTTTTTATTCAGCCTTCCAGGATCTGAAGGGAGCTCCAGGAGAGCTGGAGAGGGACTCTTGGTCAGGGAGGGGAGGGACAGGACAAGGAGTAATGGTTTTGAACTAGAAGAGGGGAGATTTAGATTGGATCTTAGGAAGAACTTGTTTGGTGTGAGGGTGGCGAGTCCCTGGAAGAGGTTGCCCCGAGAAGCTGTGGCTGCCCCATCCCTGGAGGGGTTCAAGGCCAGGCTGGATGGGGCTTGGAGCCCCCTGGTGTGGTGGGAGGTGTCCCTGCCCAGGGCAGGGGGTTGGAACTGGATGATCTTTGAGGTCCCTTCCAACTCTAACCATTCTGTGATTCTATGGTTCTATACAGATACAGAGCTGTCTGAGTTGACAGCAAGCTAGGGAAGGGCAAGTTTGGCAAGTCCAGTATTTCCTAAAGGCTGGGTCACTGAAATCAGGCAGTGCCTAAAATGCTGTACAGCACCAAAGACACTCATCCTTCCTCAGAGCACAGTCCCAAACACTTTCCAGTTTCCCCGTGCTGCAGCCACACACCTTGGGCAAGTACTTCTTCTTCTGGGCCTCGCTGCCGTTGCGCACCAGCTGGTTGATACAAAGGTTCGAGTGGGCGCCGTAACTGAGCCCGACAGACGCTGACGCCCGAGAAATCTCCTCCATCACCAGCACATGGTCCAGATAACCCAAAGCAGAGCCACCGTATTCCGCTGAAAGCAGAAGACAGACGTCCCGTTAAGCCCTGCAGAGCACATCGTACACAGGTCCCAGCGCTGGGCTCAGCCTCTGAATACGATCCGAGACACCTGCAAGAGAGACTCCGGTTTGGACTGACGCTGTCCCTGAGCTGGCACCTCTGGCTTTCCCCATTCCCTCTGAATTTCACTTTTCTTACCTTGAAGGCACAATAATACTGCTTCTTCAGTGTAATCAGCTATTTACTTGTGCAGCACAGTTTTATATGTGTAACACACCTACAGACACATCTAAAATGTGCTACTGACACTTGCAAATAGTGATTTCTTCTCGTCAACCTTGATATAATCCCAAAGGGGCAGCCCGTATTAGGTGGGAGCACAAGGGAACACAGACAAAGTTTGTAACATCCGCTCATTTTTGTCATCACAAGGACCCCACAACAAGTGAGGAATCCTCAAACTGCTCAGGAATTGGGGCACTAGAGACTTTTCCAAGCCCAGGAACGCACAGGAGACCGGTGTTTTGATGGGTGGTTGATTCAAGAGGAGAACGATCCATAAGTGTAACTGCCATCATTCACCGGTGCCAAGAATGCGGATTTCAAGAGGACGAGGTGAGAGTGAGCAGCACGATCACCGTAACCAGGAACCTCGCTGGGCACACGGAGCTGAGGCTAAAACCAGCGGCAGAGAGTAAAACGGGGAGAGAAAAGGCAGGAAAAAAGAGAAGGCTGAGAAATATATAATGGTCGTGGGCAGCTGACAGCCCGCATAAATACACACACGTGTATCTGTACCTACACATGCATTTGTGTACACAGACACAGCCCAATGAAAAGCTGTGTTCTACGGGCAAGGAGCAAGTGATTGCACCCCCGGGAGAAGAGCTCAAAGAGGACAAACCCCCTGGGAAGCTGTCAGGGAGAGGTAAATCCCGGAGCACTTCCTCCTCATCACCGTGAGCAAGGAACAACGATGGTAAGAGCAGATAGCTCTGTGTGCTCAGAGCAGCCAGAGAGCTGAGTTCATAACCCGGGCTCGGAGGGGGCTCCTCTGACCCCAACTCATCAAACGAACACGGCAGCCACCGGCACTAACCGCAGCCTGTCCTCCCGTGTCACTCACTCTGCCTCCTGTCTCATCTCCAGGGCTTCTTAGCTTCTGAAATCACCTCTCTCTACCACAGGTCAGAGTTTAAGGTTTTCCTATTGTCCTGGTTTGAGGTAAAACGAACCAATTTTCTGTTTTCTAGTTTTACAGGTCTTAGCTAGGCCTCTTCTAACTAACTAAACTCTGAAATGAACAGCACATTGTTCAGAGCTGTTTCGTCTCAGTGATCAGACCTGATTATCCCAAGGGATGGTGCAGAGAGGCCCTTGTTTATCCTCATTGCTGGAACAACCAAGGGCAGGGAATTTTCACCGTTTGCCCGTTGGAGGGTCAGAAACGGAAAAGCATAAAGGGGTCCCACCTGCAAGGAGGAGAGGACAGGACAGGGGACCCAGAACTGACCCACAGGGGTATTCCATCCCATCCCATCACGCCCCGGATAAAAGCTGAGGGATCAACAGGTCAACCCCCTTCTTCGATGGCCANCCTGGGAGCTTGATACGGTTTTGTATATACTGTATACTCCCTTTTTTTCCTTTTCCTAAATTTCCTTTTTATTATATTATTATTAATAATATTTTCATTAAAGTAGTTTAGTTTTTTTTCTAAACTCTTGAATCTCTTTAACTCCTTCCTCTCCTCTCTGTACCCAAAGGGGGGAGGGGGGAACATCTGTCAATCAGGTTTTGATAAATTTGGCTGAAACCACGACACCTATCAATATCCTAAAAGAAGGGTCTAACGACTTCTCACACACGCCAAAAGAAGAGAGTTTTCTTTTCCTTCCTCTGGAGTGATTTGGTGCCATTGCCTCAGGGAAGGCCAGTACCTGCCTGCCGTAAGCAGTCCTGGCCCAGGGCTGCTTGGTCCAGCAAGAGGTACAAGAAAATGATCCTGCCAGACCACAACACGTAGCACACAAACCACAGCGTGGGTGGGAACGATGCTGCCCCTTCCAAATCACTCTTTCTATACGACGTGCCTGTATCATCGTTCCATGTTTGCATTTCTTACCTTAGCTCTTTATAAAATAAATGGAGAATCACACCCAACCAACATAGCTTTCTTAGTTTTAAGAAGAAAACAAAAAGTACTGTTGTTTACAATGCTCCCTTTATAGGCTTCGCCCACTGGTGCCCAAACGTGCCATTTAATTGTGTATACGCCCTCCTAAGACTGCACGTTACCTCCACATCCTAAACCCCACCTCCTACAGCAAAGCCGGTGGCAGCACAAAAGGTGCACGCAACGATACAATCAAAAATAAGGCAAAAAAAATTCTGGGCATAGGAGGGCTTTAGAGGTAAATCTTTGAGGAAATCCAAAAGGACAGGACTCATGAGGGGATGGCTTATTTATAGTGTGGGAAACTGCTGTAAGCCTCAGGCACAACATCAAAGAAGAAAGAAGGTAAGAGTGAGAAAAAACAGGAGCAGCAGTAAATTGGGAAGAGTAAAGAGAAAGAAAGCAGAAATACAGACTCTTTCGAGCAGACTCAGCGCCAGTGAAAGGAACGCAGGGGCATTCTTCCCGGGCATTGCTATTCCGCTGGCTCCTGCAGCAGCTTTGCAAGCGCACACCCCGAAACACAGACTTTACGGTGGGGAAATAAAGGCCCCACTGGCCGCTTTTCTCCACTAAGGGCTTCTCCTCGTTCCACTGCGCCAGCGCATTCAGCACGGCCTCAGGAATCTATAACATTCATCAAAACACTTTTCAACTAACCTGGACGAGGCTGAATGAGATTTACCCCGATGTTTTTTTTCTGACTGGCTGGACGTGGTCAGCTCTGCACTAGTGATCACAGCTCTTTAGAGCACTGTTTTATTTCTTACACCCTTAACTTCTCCTATTAGAGATGGATGTTTGTTCTAGGATACTTGTATCTACAGCTCTCGTTCTTCAAAACTTGCAGCAAAGGCTTCATATTAGAGAAGCTCAAATACGTTCGAGTTGGGTGTGTGATACCCGGAGAAACCATTTCCAAACAGCACTTCTACACTGGGAAAGGCATTTTGTAATCGCCCAGAAGTCTGACAAAAAAAAACCATTCTGAGTCAGTGAAGAACAACAAAAGTTGCGAAAGACTTTTTAAGTAACATGAAAATAAGAACTCCCAGACAAATCTGCTGTCACATCACAGATCAGCTTGTTATGAGCTGGAAAGCGTGAGTTTAGGAAGCCTCTGCTCTGTTTGAGGAATTACCCAGCTGAAGGTAAAAAGCAGGAACAGACTTACCAGGAGCCGTGATCCCCAGAACTCCCAGTTCCCCGAGTTTCTTCCAGAACTCCTACAAACGCAGAACAAGCAATCAGTCCAGACCCCCAGTCAGGGCATCAGCGTAAGAAGTTTTCCCAAGTAACTCATTCAACACCTCAATTTACCTCAATCCTGCAATATCTCAGAGATATCTATTCCTGCAGCAGCAGCTCCATAGAATCACAGAATGGTTAGAGATGGAAGAGACTCTGAAGATCATCCAGGTCCAACCCCCCTGCCCTGGGCAGGGACACCTCCCACCACACCAGGTTGCTCCAAGTCCCATCAAGCCTGGCCTTAAATACTCCCATCCATCGGACCAAAACCCCAGGCAGGCTGCAGGACCTCAGTTACGCTACACACGGGAGCAGCTTGTTGGATTCAGTGAAAATTGACCACCTATGTCGAATTCTGGAAGGACAGTCCTAGCATTCAACTCATTGCCCAGTTTAAGGACAGGTTTTTTTATAAATGAAAACCTCCCATTAATTTCCAGGTTTTCAGACACTACCTCTGGCTAAAGATTATTTAGGATGTTACAACCTAAATGTATGCTTGTGTTTTACCTCATGCATCCCTGTCAGTGTGCTTCGGCAGCCTACGGGCCTGCAGTTGCTGCAAACAGCAGCTGGAACAACCTATCCCGAAACCTGGGAAACGCCTGGAAGGGTTGCTGTCAGCTGGCACTTTCTTCTAGAAAACCAGAAGCTGGTAAGCAAAGCCAAGGAAGCCTCCTCAGGAGAGACTGAAGAAAGGGGATGCTAGAGCTGGGGCAGAGGCGCTGCCCGCCCCACAGGTGGGACTAGGAGTTATCCGAGGTGACCACAACGGGAATCTGTGATGCTAAAGGAGCTGGATCCACAAGGGCCACCCAAGAACGTAACCCACAGGTTCTCAGGGCTGCCAGGGCAGTAGACGCACAGGGCACTGGATGGCATCACCGAGCTACCCGCAGGCGGACACGTGCTCTTCAAAGACCATCTGCCAGAGGACAAGCTGTTCTCCCTGGCTCCTCCAACTCCTCCGTTTGCCTCTTACCCAGATGTATCACCCTGGCAGTGCCAGCGCTGCAGTGCCAGCCACATGACTGGAGGCACACAAGCATACCCTGCATCACGGAGCAGGAGGGAACCCAGGAGATACGGCAGCAGCAGAGGATGTCACCAACGAGGACCACACCTACGCCGGAGGGGACACCTCTTTGCTGCTGCTTCAGCCTCTCCTCCTCTACAGAAGGGACACAGGAGGAAGGCTTGTCACAGCCTCAGCGTCCAGCGCCAAGATAATTATCAGTGAACAGTCTCCAGAGACTTCAAAAAGTATTACTGGATAGCTCTGGCTGACATCTGGTGCGCCAGGCTAAATTTATAGACTTAACTTCAAAGCTGTGCAGAGATCCCTGGAAATGTCAACATCAGAGCTCTGGGAAATCCTAGCAGATGTTCTGAGCGTTTTAAGTCTTGTGGAGCTTATGAAAACCAATAGTTAGATCTCTCATTTTCATCAATCAAACCATCCCCTTGCACTGAATTTGTTGGTTTTATTAGGAAGTTTCAGCCCGACACTCAAACAACTCTACGGTTCAGCACTTGCACACAATACTTGCATCACAAACTTGAGAGGAAATTCTGACATCCAGGGAAGGGCTCTAGCCAGGAGAACCCAAAGCAGGTCTCAGAGAAGGAACCCGAGCAGAGCGGGGCAGAAATACCACGATAAGAACCCAACCAAGACTTATCCATCTATTACCGTTTTGGGTTCTTTTTAATAGGATGCTGGCTGGGTTCTGCCCCAGGTCGCTGAAAGTTGTTAAGAAAAGATAAAAGGGGAAATGAAAAAATTGTTTTCCTCCATGGCTTTCAAGTCTGAAAAGTTAATGCATGTGTTCCTGTGGTGTGGACCGGCATTCTTCCTCCGGACTAACGCACAGATCAAAGTCCAGACAGGCTTTCCCCACCAGCTCTTTCAGATGCACACATGGAATACTTGCCCGCATGTCTTTGAATTCATTTTCCTGGTCAATCTGTTGGGCCTTCGGAGCCAAATGCTCTTGACAGAACTTTGTCATGGTCTGTCTAAGCTGGGGAGAGAGACGAGGAGAAACACGCACGTTACATCTCGTGGATACATGGTCATCTGCTTCCCCAGGGCCACTCCAGCATCCCCGACCCCAGAGACAGAGCAGGAGGAAACCAACCTCCCCAGTGACTGCCTGAGCGACCACACAAAAGGCCTTTTAGTGTTTTAAAGAGAAGATACCGCTGTACTTACGCTCCTTTCAGCATCTAAGGTAACAATCATGCCCCAACAGGAGAGAACATTACTTTACTGCTGCCGCAGGGCTGCAGGGGATACTTTTGGCCAGGGAAGAGCTGATGAGCAGAGCTTATGCTGTATTAACCCCACCTAGCACTTGCCTACGCTTTCATTTAATTATATATGCAGATGCCGATAATGAATCATAGAATCCTCCAGGCTGGAAGGGACCTCCAAAGGCCATCTAGTCCCACCTCCCTGCAGTCACAGGGACACCCCCAACTAGCCCAGGTTGCCCAGGGCCTCATCCAGCCTCACCTGGAAGATCTTCTTGAACATAATGATAATTAAAAAATGTGTTGGTGCATCAAACTTGAACTATGTTTGCTATCCCACTATTCTCTACAGCAGGACAATTTGATAGTCGGTGATCCAAGTGTTAAAAGTCTCAAAGTCTTTTCCTAAATTTTAAAATCTAAATGCTTACATCCGTGTATTCTGCAGAAGTCCATCCGCATACTAAGAAAAAGCATACAATATCTTAAGTATATTTAATGCGAAGATTTAACAACTTTGTCTAGACACTATGGTAGAGTTTAATAATCCCATTTTTCCTTCTGGTACTTAATTCCCACCAATTAATGCTGGTGAAGGAACAGTTTTAGAGACTGAAAGCCCCTGCTGTTTAACCAGCACCCATAGAAGGGGCAGAAGCAATAAAAAAACCCCACACCCGGCCTTCTCTGCCCTCCTCTCAACCCCACGACCAAAGCAGCCTCTTTTGTACAATTAAGAAGACACGTTGCTTCCATGGTTCCTCAGGTTCCAGTACCATCAAACTGGTGGTAGATTGTAAAACTTTAAAAACAAAGCACATTAGATACGTTTCCATCGTGATGAAGTTGACAGCACTAAACTTAAGCATAAAGCTTAAAAAAAAAAAAAGCTTAAAACCATAATTTAAAAAAATATTAATCAATTAGAGACTGAGAGATAGACAGGCATCCCTGCTGCTCTGCAACAGTTTAGAACAGTTACAGTGCTCTTCGTTCCCAGCTTAACTGACACTACAGGTTTATTTCTGATCTTTTTTAGCTTTTTCATCAGCCAGATACGAACTACAATATTTTCCTCCTTTTATATAGGAGCACCAGGACACATCAAGTTAATTCAAGCTAAATTGTATCTCTAAGTACCACGTCCACTCATATTTTAAATCCCTCAAGCGATGGTGACTCAACCACTCCCTGAGCAGCCTCTTCCAAGGGTTCACAACCCTTTTGGTGAAGAAATTTTTTCCTAGTATCCAATCAACCACCCCGAGGTGCAACTTGAGGCTGTTCCCTGTTGTCCCATCACCTGTTCCTCAGAAGAGACTGCCCCCGCCGGCTCCCCCCTCCTTTCTGGGAGTCACAAAGAGGGAGAAGATTCCTCCAGGCTAAACACCCCTAGCACCCTCCGCCACTCCTCGCAAGACTTGACCCCTCACCAGCTCCCTTGCCCTTCTCTGGGCCCACTCCAGCCCCTCAACGTCTTTTTTGTGGGGCCCAAAACTGGACACAGCCCTTGAGGTGGGGCCTCAGCAGTGGCCAGGCCAGGCCAGGATGCTGTGGTCCTTCTTGGCCACCCGGGCTCACTGCTGACGCGCCTTCAGCCAACTGCCAACCAACCCCCCCAGGTGCTTTTCACCCATCATAAGTCTTTAGGGATGCCCTTGGGTGGGAGAACAAGCTGGGCGAGCAGCAACGCTTCCTTCAGAGAGGATTTGAGGAGGCTCAATTAAACCGGTGACGTATCTGAATACACAGGCCCGACAGGAACGCGGTGACATTTTTATTCCCCGCCCCCGCAGCGCTCCGTTGTGCGGCCTTTACGGTGACGAGGCGCCTCCTTCCCCCGCCGAGCCCCGCACCGGCG
>VZRU01017158.1:1635-18867 GCA_013398155.1 Pedionomus torquatus | reverse complement strand
GGTAGCAGGGTTATACAGCCATGTTGTGGAAGCAGGGTGGTCCCTATCCCTCCCCCCTCCCTGACATATAGCCCAGGCTGGTCTCTGCTTTATTAATGGTCTCTGACTGCAGGCTCTTTGGGGATAGCTGTCCGCCAGCATCGCTCTCCTACTTCCAGACCCCACGGCGAATCCTGTACAATGAAGCTGTCGGGCAGAAATTCACACCGGCTAAAGTGGGAGACTCCTTTGGCCCCACGTGAGTACCAGGTTTGGGGGTGCCATGACTGTGGTGGGACTGGAGCCTCATGTCTTGGAGCTGCTTGTGCATGTGAATACTCACAAGCTCTCAATGGAGAAGAAATGAGATGATAATCCTCTTTCCTCCCTGGTGCTTTGGGTAGAAGGTGCCTGCCTGGAATGGGCTGGGGAGATTCCATGAGGAAACTGACTGAGATGTGTCTGTTTCCAAACAAAGCGAAGGGCCATGTTCATTGATCCTTTCTGCTGAGGCCTCCTGTTTGCAATCATGGTTGTGACTAATGTTTACTTCTGTGTGGGACCTGTGTGCTGTGTCAGGGCTGGGAGGAGACTGGGGTTTTTTCCTAACTGTCATCAAAGACACAGTGCTGCTGCCTGTTCCTCTGGGGTCCCAGAAGAGGCTGGTTTGAGGCCAGCACCATGGGGTTTGTGTGCTGCCTTCTGAGCTTCCTCATGCACTGGGACTGCTGTGCCTCCTTGCAGCCTGGGCACATAAGGATTGTGAGTGGTCCTCACTCTGCTTTTTCCATTGAGGCTCTGAGGAAGCATGGCTTCCTCTCGGTGGGCTGAGGTTGCTGTCTGCTCTCTTCCAGGTGGGAGACGTGCTGGTTTAAGGTGGAGCTGAGCATCCCCCCGGCATGGGCAGGGCGGGAAGTGCACTTCATCTGGGAGAGTGATGGGGAGGGCATGGTGTGGCGAGACAGCCAGCCTGTCCAGGTAAGGAGGTGTGGATTAAAGCTGTGCCAAGGGCTCTGTGCCAGAGTGGTTATCTCCCTTACCCCTCTGCAGTGAGGCTGTAGAAGAAAACCCCTCCCCTTTGCTATGCACCCTCAGTGTAATATCTGCATGTGAACCAAGAACAACTGGAGGTCAGAAGGAAGACATAAGGAGCTTTTGTAACCTCAGATAGTAATCTTCGAGGCAATAGGAGAGCTGACTTTAAATGCAGGAAAAAATACTGTGCAGAGAGGGACAGGGTTTGTGAAAAGTCTGATGCGTGGGGTGGGAGAGGGGACTGCTGTCATGCTTTGTACTGTCAGACCACAGCGGGTTCATGGGCTATTTCCAAAGTTCTGCCCAGAAAGGCAAACCTTGGTGCTGGGTTTGAATGTGTTTTCTAGAGGTTGTGCCCTGCCAGGAGTTAAAATTCTGGTCTACAAGCCAGTAACAGCTGAAAATCCTTTGCTTAGGGATTTTCAGCCTGTCTTGGAAGAAGGACAGGCAAGCATTGGGCCTGAGATGTGAATCTCCACCGCTGTCAACAGTAGTGGGACAGACTCTTGTTACACAGGTTAACTTCATCCCTGCTTTGAGGGGATGGAATGGTTCAGGTGACCTTTTGCAGCCCTGCCCTGCTCTGTGGTGGTGTCCCCAGGGTTTGTGCTACTGCTGGAGTAGCAGCAGTTTCTGAGTTAGTTGTTCTGTCCTATTCAATGTGGCATCAGATTCCTCCATCTAGGTGGATTTTGGGGTGTCTCCCCTGCAGGGTTTGACAAAGGAAGGCGAGAAGACCAGCTACATCCTGACAAGCAGCCTGAAAGAGAAGGAACCCCATAGGTGGGTGGTCAGCCTGGCTGGAGCCCACCACCACCACTGGCGGAGCTTGGTGGTGTTTGAAGCCAAGAGGCTGGGGTGGAAGGTCCTTGTCTGTGTTCTGGTGCTGTGAGAAGCATCCAGCATTTGGGGGCTCTGCCCATTGTTCAGGTTGGGCTGGTCCTGCCATGGGGACAGGATGGACTTTCCCAGCTGATTGCTTATGATCTGCTCCCTGATGTTTTCCACAGTGTGACACTCTACGTGGAGCTGGCCTGCAATGGTCTCTTTGGGGCTGGCAAGGGCAGTATGATTGCCCCTCCAGATCCTGACAGGAGGTTCACCCTGAGCAAGGCTGAGCTGGTCATCTTCAACAGAGATGTCTATGAGCTGCTGGTGGATCTGGAAATACTGCTGGACATGGCCCAGGTCTGTGAGCAAATTTTCTTCCCATCTCTCACTATTTCCAACTCCTTTCACAACTTCATTTTATCCCTTTTTCCATGGGGAAAAAGACAGACAGGCTATTCCATGACCTGTCTCCTCCCAACAGAAGGCACGGGAGGAGCAAATGTTTTCTGCTGCTTTAGCACAAATGACATTGGCTAGAGTAAGAAAAAACTGAACAGAGAGAAGTCACAGGTGTTTTTTTCACCCACTTTCTACTCCAAGGTTGGATCTGTTAGACCAGAGGCCCCTGGCATGAGCTTGTGTGTAGCATGGCTTTAGAAGGCACATGAGCAAAGATATAAGGTTGTGTCTATGAAGCAGGGACGCAGTGTTTACCTGGCACCACTGGCAGAGCCAGATGTTGAAAGGAGGTAGCAGGTTCTCCCTTGGGCAGGTGGCATCCAAGGCGGTACAGAGAGCTGCTCTGAGCCAGAGGATGTGCTGAGCTCAGAGTCAAGCTGTTATCTCTCCCAACACCAGCTCCTTGGGGAAGAAAACCAGAGGAGTTTCCAGGCACTGTACACTGCCAACCAGATGGTCAACGTGTGTGATGTTATGGACTCCTCCACCTTCCCCGCTGCCCGTGGCCTGGCTGCAGCCATCTTCGGCCAGAGGAATGGCGAGAGCCAGCACACCATCCATGCTGTGGGTCACTGCCACATTGACTCTGGTGAGAGCAGCATAGCATTCCCTCTCTGCTGACCCGGACACCAGGGCGTGCTGCCCAAGGGGAGAGCTGGCTGCCTATGCGCTTCAGGCTCTGGGTGTTCTGTCCTGAGGGAATGGGAAGGGACCTCTCTGCTGCCATGCAGCTGGTCTGTCACCAAGGCAGGAGAATGTGTGTCTGGCTGTCTGTGCCATTCAGAGCTAGAGAGGAGGGATGAATTACAGACTGCTGTTTTCCACCTGTTGGACTTTGCCCCTGAAATTTCAGTTCCTGTAAGGGCTTCAGTCTCAACAGAAAGCCAGTGGAAGTGGGAGTTGAAGGCCTCGGGCTGTGTTGTTGTCAGACACATAGTCAAAGGACAGCATTTTGCCCTAGCACTTTCCCTGGCTGACCTGTGAAAGGTGGCACAGCCTCATTCTCAGAGGATGTTGTGCCAAGTAATAATTGTGTTGGGGCCATGCCTGTCCCCACAGCCTGGCTCTGGCCGTATGAGGAGACCATCCGTAAGTGTGCTCGGAGCTGGGCCACGGTGGTCCGTCTGATGGAATCCAACCCAGAGTTCACTTTTGCCTGCTCCCAGGTGAGTGATCTCCCTCTGGTGAGTTTTCCTTCTGCTCATGGCTTGTTGCTTCTCTAGCCTGACTCTCAACAAACTGGGGGGGCTCATGGGGAGCATCCTGTGTAGACGCAGAGAAGAAGGACGTTGGTGTGGAGCTGTGGTGGGAGCTGTGGTGGATCTCTGTGCTCTGGCAGGCACAGCAGTTTGACTGGGTGCGAAGCTGGTACCCCGGGCTCTACACGCAGATTCAGGACTTCGTGGCAAAGGGGCGGTTCATTCCCATCGGAGGCACCTGGGTGGAAATGGTGAGAAGCACGGTGAGCCTGGCTCACTGCACCCTGCCTGCACCATCCCTGTGGGACCTGTCCTGACACCAGAACAGGGCAGAGCAGAGCCTTTACTGTGCCTGACTGGTTGGTGATGGTCTCCGGGCCCAGAAAAGACCAGCTCTCTGCAGTGTCTAGCCTAGCAAAAATACCATCCCTCCCCTAAATTGTCTCATCCCCTGAGAAAGGAGCTTTGGGCTTGACTGGCTGAGCTCTTCTCCCTTTACCCTCTGCCAAGCTCTCTTCTGGTCCTCCCCATGATCTGCCAGGACAGGATGACAGTGGGTGGGAATGGGGGACCCACAAGACCTCCCATTCCCTAATGCCTGATTTGCTGTGTGGACTCCCTGTGGACTTTCCTTGCAGGACGGGAACCTGCCCAGTGGGGAGTCCATGGTGCGGCAGTTCCTCCAGGGACAGCAGTTCTTCCAGGAGCAGTTTGGCCAGATTTGCTCAGAGGTACTGGCTCTTTTCCAGCACACCTTCCTTACACCATTTCCTTCCACCTCTCACAATGCATGAGGGCTTCTCTCTGGTTTGCCTCCCACATACAATGTTTGGGTGTCTCATGTTGACCTGGTTTTTGCAGCTGCAGCTGTAATGAGTAAATATCTAATCCCCCATGTATCATAGCAGTTAGCACAACCCCAGGCCCTGATTATATTGCCTGTAGATCCCTGGCAGTTCTCTGGAATTGGCACACATTTGGTTCCCTTTACAAGAAGAGCTCAGAGCCTGACTACCAAAAAACCCTCCACTCTTTTGTGGCCATTGTGACCCACGTGTCTCTCCCTCTCTGCTGCTGTCACTTCTGCTCCCAGTTCTGGCTGCCGGACACATTTGGATACTCGGCCCAGCTACCCCAGCTGATGCGTGGCTGTGGGATCAGGCGGTTCCTCACACAGAAGCTCAGCTGGAACCTGGTGAACACCTTTCCGGTGAGCTGTGCTTCCCTTCTTGCCAGGGGATGGGCTTGTGGATGCCAAAGTCTGTCTGCCAAGTTGGTTCCACAAGTTGAGCCAGTCCTTCCACTCAGCTGACAAGGGCTTTTCTTCCAGAAACTCAAAGACCTGACCAGTTTCTGGTGGTAGCAATGTCCTGTCAGGCTTTAGGGGAGAGGAAGGACGTGCTTAGAGATCCCAACTGGGCCCCTGAATTGCAGATTCCTTTGGCTTCCCGATGGGAAGCTGTGGCTTGAGCACATCTTAACAAAGAGCAAACCCAGCCTCTCATCTGCCGTTCCCTGCCCTTGTGGCATTCCCTGTCCTTGTGCAACTGTCTCCTTGCACTGATCTGTAAGGGCATCTGGCAGCCTCATGGACAGAAAGTGAAGGCCCAGTTTGAATCCTGTAGGTGGGGCTCAGAGGTATCTGACCCTGTGTGCTTCTCTGGTGACACAGGTGCTTGGCTTTTGTGTTTGACCGGAAGGAGGAAGCACAAGGAAGCACAGACTTTTAGTGCATGAGTTCTGTGCTGATGTGGTTGAAGTGTGCCTTCCACTCACACGTTTTTGTGGGAATTAAGTTGAAACACTAAGCTAAGGATGAAATTTATCTCTTTCCAGCATGACCAGAGATTCCCTTTGGGAACTCCAGGGAATAATGAGACTGTGCTTTAGCATTTTGTGACTATGGTACAGGAGGGCTGCATGAGACACCGCACTTTCATTTGGTTCCCCTCCAGCATCACACCTTTTTCTGGGAAGGCATTGATGGTTCCCGAGTCCTGACCCATTTTCCCCCTGGTGACTCTTACGGGATGCATGGGCGAGTGGAGGAGGTGAGTGAGGTTGCCAGACCTGCGTGTGAAATGCTGTACCAGCCTTTCTGGGCCAGATCTGCCTCTCCAAGGAGAGGACACTGCCTGGTGGGAAAGGAGCAGGATAGCTGCCAGCTTTGCTGGAAAATTGCTGTTTGAGTCCCTGGCAGTAAATTGCCTGCTGCTGAGATGTGTCCGTGCCTGATTTTGGCTGTTTGAGCTGAGGAAGAGGGGCTTCCACCCCAAAGGCTGACCTGGCTTTCTTGTGTGGAGCTGGGGCTGGGCACCAGGGGATTGCAGCTGTGCAAAATTCTGTCTAGATGCTGAAAACAGTGAAGAACAACAAGGACAAAGGACGTGTGAACCACAGTGCTTTTCTCTTTGGCTTTGGAGATGGAGGAGGGGGCCCTACGCAGAAGATGCTGGACCGGATGAAGAGAATGAGTGACACAGACGGGCTGCCAAAGTGAGAGGAGAGCTCTCTTCCTTCCTTCTCACGGGAGCACTTTTGAGCTGGGCCTGGCCTTGGGCAGTGCCAAAGGAAAGAGTGTGTGAAGAACGGCAGGGATCAATCAGGACGAGTGGAGCATGGGGCAGGATTGTCAGGGAGACAGGATCTCTCCATCATTAGCTGTGCCACAGGCTTCTCCCCTTGCTCATCACTATTTGTGCATCTCTTCTGCAGGGTTAAGATCTCCACTCCCGACCAACTCTTTTCTGCCCTGGAGAAAGAGTCATCTCAGCTGTGCACCTGGGTGGGAGAGCTCTTCCTCGAGCTGCACAATGGCACGTACACCACCCAGGCCCAGGTGACTGCATGCATGGGATGGGGACAGGTCTCCACCACCCTGAGAGATAGTGGCTGTTCCCAGTTCTCTTTGTTACTGCTCAGGCAGCTCCAGGCTTCAGGTAGTGACCTTTAGGGTCTCAGCAGTGGGAGCCACCTCATAGCAAGGACTCAAAAAGGCAGATCTGTTGTCAGACTTTCTTCAAGGGATGAGAAGGAAGCCAGGATACAGCAAGGGCCCCTTTGGTCAGTAGCTGCCACGTCCTTCACTTCAGCAGATAGTTGCAGAGTTTGGGTGAAGAGCCAGAAGAAAGGGAGGAAGGTGAGAACAGAGACAGAGGAAGCTATGTCCTGTGCTGGGAGTTTCAGCTTGATCTGTGGCAAAATACAACTCGCTGGTAATAGCAAACTCGTAACACCTACAAATAACCAACTTTCCTGCTCTGAAGCTGGGCTTTTGCTGCTGGTGTGAGAAATCCACTCCTGGCTTCTCATTTAGTAAGCATCTTCCTCTTCTCCTTACTTTGACACCAGATAAAGAAGGGGAATCGGGAGTGCGAGCGAATACTCCACGACGTTGAAGTACTCAGTGCCTTGGCTCTGGCACGGGGCAGTACTTTCCAGTATCCTGCCAGCCAGCTGCAGCAGCTCTGGAGGTAGGGGAGCGCTCACAGCACTGGGGAAGACATACTGAGGGCTGGGGACTTCAACGTGAGATGCTGGCTGCTCTTAAAGTACCTCTCCCTGTCACCAACAGCTCCTTCTGCTGCCTTAGCCTGGGGAGAAGTCCCTGCTATCAGTGTACCAAAATTAGTCCAGGCCATTGCCATTCGGACTGTGCTGGAGCGGGCAGTTATTGGGCTGATGGTGGGAGATGGAGCCAGAAGGTGACTGACTTCACTTGAACTGTCAAGTACATGGGAGAGCAGTGCACAGCTAGGGTGTAGGGACCTTTGCAGATTCACTGCTGTGTGTACACAACCCCTTCCATAAACTACTCAGGGCTCCACCTGAAAAGCGTTCCAGTGCTTTGCTTGATTCTCCCGTTGGAAAATAGCTCCAAAGCCACACTGCTCTGCTTGGCTGGAGGCTTGATTTCCCACCTAAGCTTATTCCTCACCAGTTTGGACTTGTCTAAACTTGTGCAACAATATATCTGGTAGCCCCAAGGGATAAAGAAAATAGTTCTTACTCCCCTTGGTTGCGGTTTACTAATGTGACAAGTTGACAAGTCCTATCATAAAAGGATTTTGAGGATGTTACGGTAAAAATCCTTTTCTCTCAAGTGTTTGCTAATGAGGGGATAAGAAACAATTAAGTTTGTCCATCTTGTAAATGGGGCTTAGTAAGCCAGAATGAATCCACTGCTCTCCCCTGTTTGCTCACCTGTTTTCTCTTCCTTGTTTTAGGTTATTGCTGCTCAACCAATTCCACGATGTTCTGCCAGGCAGCTGTATCCAGCTGGTGGTTGAGGATGCGCTGCAATACTACACAGGTGAGCAGGGGGTTTGGTTGGGAGAACACTGGGTCCTGCATGGTGGGACCGCAGAGGTTTCAATCCTGGACTGCCAGGTACTGTGCTGTGCATTGAACCTGTGCGGGCACGGGTCTGTCACAGCACTAACTCATCAAGGAATTAAGCAGGGGAGCCCAGGGATTAAAAAAAACGCCCTGAATTACTGACTTCTTTGATTGCTGCTGGCATGCCAGCATAGACCCCAGCAAAGGTTGGCTCCTCTCTGCCCACAGGCAACTTTACTTTAATATAGCACCACAATTTTCCAGTTGAGCTGGCGTTAGCTCATTGTAGTCTTGTATTAATAAAGTTAAGAATAATTATAGACTTCAATTACTTACTAATAGATAATAAATATTAATAAGCACTTGTAGCTTGGAAGTAGCTAAAGTATGTCTACATTGCACAAAAGTGTCAGAAACTCTCTGAGATGTGAGAAATGAGGTGGCTGGATCCAGTTAAGGCTGTTTTGTTGCTCAGAGATCCGCAGGGCTGGCACTCGGCTGCAGGAGGAGGCTGTGCAGTCCTTATGTGGGGACCTGTGGCAGCCCAAGGTGGGGAGCACTGAGAGCACCCTCGTGTTGAACACCGTGCCCTGGGAACGGACTGAGGTGATCTCCAGGACTGGGCCAGCTGGATCAGAGACTTTAGGTACGTCTAACTCATGTATCAGACTTTCTTCCAGGGATAGAGGCAGCTGGCAAAGAAATATGCTGCCTCTTCCTGCCCTGGGGAGGGTTTACAGATTTGTCAGATGCCTCCTTGGGACTTTATGCCATGTCAATTTCTCCCTGAACTATGGATAAAGAAGAAGAGGGGGGTATGAAAGGAATTGGTAGGTCTGAGGTGAGAGCAGCAGGGCAGCACAGTGTGACTTAGGGTTAGGCCTGGGGCATATGTTGGAACAGAATCTCTTTGCTTTCCAGCTCTGGTGACAGTCCCCAGCATGGGCTATGCAATAGTGAAGGAGCCATTGCTGCCCCCTCAGCCTGTGGCCGTGAGGAAACAGGTAAGCACAGCAGCCCTTTTCCTCAGATCAGTGTACCCTGCATAAAAGTTTGATTGGGGAGAAATCTAGAGAATCCAGCACACAGCAAGTCTGCACACTAGATTTTCAATTGGGGCGCTCAGCTCCTGCAGGTGTGGATCTGTGAAATCTATTTCTGTCCTGCCCCGCAAGGAGGATGGCTCCATTGCCATAGAGAACGGGGTGATTGCAGTCTGCCTGGACATGATGGGGCGCCTAACCTCGCTTCACCTAGTGGACTCCGAAAGGTATGTCTGTCCCCTGGTTACTGGAAACAGTGCTCCTCAAACCACTCTCAGGTCTTCTTCTTGCTGTATGCCCCTCTCCACTGCTAGTTCTTACACTGCTGTTTCTCTGTTCCACTTTGTTCCAGAGAGTTGGTTCCCGACGGCTGCTATGCCAACCAGTTTGCACTCTTTGACGATGTTCCCCTGTACTGGGATGCCTGGGATGTGATGGATTATCACCTGGAAACCAGGTAGTGCAGCAATGCATGCTTGGATTTTTGCCTTTGCTCTGAGTTTCTTGCCTCCATATCGGCTCCAGCTGTAACAAAAGCGCCAACAGAACATTCACTCTGTTGGAGTCAGAGGCTGGACTGAGTTTTGGGAACCTGGATCTACCAGGCTGAGACCAGCTCTGCTTTTATCCCTTTCTCTAGGAAGCCAGTGACAACGCTGTTAAAGCCTCTGGAAATCAGCCTGGCTGGGGGTCTGCGGGGAAGTGCAAGCTTCTCTCTGCAGATCGGGAAAAGCAGCACCTTAACCCAGGAGATCATCCTGGATGCAACATGCCCCTACCTCCGCTTCAAGACCCAGGTTTGGCTGTCATGCAATACAGATGTCTGGGCTGTGCAGGCAGGGCCCTGGGGAGCTGAACTTTGCATCCAAATTTTGTTTCCCCTCCTGTTTCCTTCCCAGGAGCACACCCACTGCCTGTCCTCCTCTGCCTTAGGGGAAGGTAGTGCTGGAGTGGGGGGTTCCTGAGGGACAAGGGTGGCAGAGGGACCCACCAGTTCATATGTGTTCAGACACTACTCTGATTTAATTGTACCTGGTCCAGCCTGGGTGTGAGCTGGGGAAGGATGAGTGCAGCATGTCAGCCCCTCGTGGTGATCACAGAACCATAGAACAGTTTGGGTTGGAAGGGATCTTAGAGGTCATCCAGTTCCCACCCTCTGCCCTGGGCAGGGACATCTCCCATCAGACAAGGTTGCTCAAAGCCTCGTCCAACCTGGCCTTGAACACCTCCAGGGATAGGGCAGCCACAGCTTCTCTGGGCAACCTGGGCCAGGGTCTCACCATCCTCACAGCAAAGATCTTCTTTCTGAGATCTAACTGAAATATCTCTCTAATGATGCCCTTCTGTTACCTTGTTTAGGTTGAGTGGAAGGAGGCTCACAAGTTCCTGAAGGTGGAGTTCCCCCTGCTGGTCCGGAGCACAAATGCCACCTACGAGATCCAGTTTGGCCACCTGCAGCGGCCAACCCACTGGAACACCTCCTGGGACTGGGCCCGATTCGAGGTGAGAGGAAAAGTGGTCTTAGCCCTCCTGTGGTGGCAGCTGCATTTGCTCCTCGGCAGTCACTCCAAAGGGTGAATATGGCCTTTGGTACCTCCTGCAGGTGTGGGCTCACAAGTGGCTGGATCTCTCGGAGCATGGCTTTGGGGTGGCATTGCTGAATGACTGCAAATACGGGGCATCGGCCCATGGGAACGTCCTCAGCCTCTCGCTGTGAGTCAGGTTGGGGGTGAGGAGGGAGCTGCTGCAGTTGCTTTGCCTTCTGAGGTGTCTCTTGGAAGTGAAGGCAACGCCTGGCCCTAAGTAATTTTAGTTAATAAGGTGATAATCTGGTTTTGGTCACTGGCTGACTTAATTACAGTTGACTAAGATAATGTAACTGCTGTGAGTTAAGCTCATAGGTAGTTCAGGAAAGATCAGATCCACATTTGCACAAAGTGCATTTTCTGTTGTTGGCCAAAACATAGACTGAAGGAGGGGGGAGAAATGGCAAAGTTTCAGATTTATGCAAACTCTCTGTATTCCAGTTTGAGTCCCTCAGCCATGAGTTTCATGGGAAAACACCCTTCAAAGGTCGATTTTTAGCTTCTGAGACACCTTGTGTGGGGTCCATTTGCTCTTGGCAGAAACAGCAGCACGTTGGTTTCCACCTCAGGGGAAGCCTTGAGGCAGCAGGGGGAGGCGAGTTGTCTTGTCGTGGTGCTCCTCTGGCTCTGGGTTGGGTGACAGAGAGTGCTGCTGAGACATGAACCTCACCTATGTCTTGTTGCCTTAGGCTGAGGGCACCCAAGTCCCCCGATGCCACTGCGGACATGGCTCACCACCAGTTCACCTATGCTGTGATGCCTCACCAGGGTGAGTAATAGGCAGAGCTGGGTCCTGTGGGAGTAGGCAACTAAGAGGAGGATGCTCTGGTGACCCTCGGGGTTGAGCACATCAGGTGGTGATGTTGTGTTCCAGGTTCCTTCCAGGAGGCCGGTGTGATCCAGTGTGCCTACAACTTGAATTTCCCCCTCCACGTGTTGCCAGCCAGCTCTGCCCAGTGCCCAGAAGCCTGGAGCGCCTTCTCTGTCAGCTCACCTGCCATCGTGCTGGAGACAGTCAAGCAGGCGAGTCCCTGGGGGCAGAAGCGGGAGGGCAGATGAGTTAAGTCATTGTCATTAAGCGTGCTAGTGTGGTTTGACGAACCCACAACAATGTATTGTCATTTAGACAATGACACCCCCTGACCCCTTCCCACTCAGGAAGGGGAGTCGGGGCAAAAAAACAATGAAACCTGAGGGTTGAAACACAAACAGATTTAGTAGAATAAGACATTAATAACACTAAACAACCAATATTTATCCTGATACCAATATAAAATACACAAGGATTATCCTCAGCCTGTTCTGTCACAGGAAGCCATCTCTGGGGTCTGGCTGTAGCCCAAGGTGCAGGGTGGGATGCACCCATCTCCCCTTTGCCTGACCTCCCCTCTGCTCCGTCCCCCACAGGCTGAGCACAGGCCTGGGGTGGTGGTGGTGCGGCTGTACGAGGCACACGGCAGCACAACTGTGGCTTGGCTCCGAACCTCCCTCCCTGTTCAGGAGGCGACACTGTAAGTCCACAATGGAGGAAGCTGGGCCAGTGTGGGGAGGGAGATGAGTCACTTTGGCCTTACTGTCCCCTGCTTTCTTCCCCAGCTGTGACCTCCTGGAGCGGCCGGTGGCCAGAAGCTGCTTGCCACTGGAGCAGCAGGGCATCAGGCTTTCCTTCACACCCTTCCGTGTGCTTTCCCTCCTCTTGGTCCTGAGGCGGTAACACCATTGTCAGTTGCCCTAGCCACCTGGAGTAACACCCTGAGCTCAAATCGGTACCCCAAGGCTTCCTCCATCCCAAGAGCTGCGTAAGGAGGCAGCGGTTTCAGGGAAGAATCTTCCCCTCATCTCCCCTGCAGCCATCAGAGAGCAGTGCTCCGCAACAACCACCTTCTTCAGGAGCAGAGGAAGTGTTGCCCGCTGCCTAACTGGAGAAGCAAGTTCCTCATGCTCACCACTGCAGCATGGGTGAGGGCTGTGGGACAGGCTGGCTGATCCCCACAGGGCCTCTGCTCCATCCTGGGAGGTTTGGAGAGCAGCAGCTTGTGTGTCATGGCCTTCAGCTTGTCCATGCTCCAGCAGCCAGTGTAAAGACACACTACAGTCATTCTCCCCTTTCCCCTTTGCCTGTCTCTTGCACTGCTCTTGTGGATGGGCAACACAAATAAAGAGGAGAATTACAGGAAAATAAGCTCCAGCTCGTTTCTTTAACTTGTTTTCAAACACCTGCAACTGATCTGCCTCCTCTCAGGGGCTCCACTAGAGCTGCTGCTCTCGTAGTGTCCTCAGCAGGATCTTGCTCCTGGGACCAGGCAGGGAGCAAGAGTTTACCTTTGTTTTGAATCACAGAGTAGTTTGGGTTGGAAGGCACCTTTTAAAGGCCATCTAGTCACACACACACCCACCCACCCAACCCTGCAACGAGCAGGGACACCTTCAGCTAGAGCAGGTTGGTCAAAGCCTCATCTAACCTGACTGGGAATTAATTTTTGCAGGGAGGGGGAAAAGGGGTCCTAAAGCCAGCTCCAGCCCATCTGGGGAAGGGGCTGGGTGCAGAGAGGGGTTCTCCTTAGCACAAAAAGGCGTGTGCACAGTAATTTCTACACAAAATACTTTAATAGTCAGCTAAAAACACAGCCCTCTCCATGATGCAGGCAGAAAGAGGAGAGAGAAAGGAGGGGGCCAGAAAATCCACTTTTAGTCAGAGGGAAGGGTCCCTTATCCCCCTCAAAATGCCTGGAGACAGCAGGAGGATGCTGTATAAATCAGCCCCATCACCAAATCCAGCTTCTTCCCATGCTGGCAGGCCACAGCAGCAAGCAGGGATGAGGGCCGGGACAGAGCAGCCCCATTTCTCCGCCAGCTCCTGCAGCTGTTAAAATGCCCCTTGGGAGGAGGGCAGTGCGTGACACTCACACGGCAGGGGCTGTGCCTGCAAGATGGAGAGGAAGATGAGGAGTCAGAGGATGAGGAGGTGCCTGGTTCTGCCCCTGCTGGGCCCTCTCCTGCCCCTTGGCACACCCTGGTCCTCCTGACACCAGGGAGCACTCCCACAGCCCCCACCCTGCACACTTGAAAGTCACAGGGACTGCCAGCCTCACCTCTGCCTGCAGTCTTCCGGTGGCTTCTTCTGGCTTTGAGGGGCACCTCAGGCTCAGGTAGGGATGGAGCAATGGTTGCTTTCTTCCTCCCACGAGCATGGCCCTTCCTCAGCCTGTCAGCCACCTCCTCCTCTGCTGCAGCCTTAGGGTGCTGTTTTGAGGCACGCAAGGTGACCTAGGTGGACAGAGCCAGAACTTAGTAGCAGAAGCATGCTTGGGGCCACTGGCTGATGAGGAACTCTAGGTTGAAGAGTCCCCACCGTGAATTTGGAAACAGCCTGAGCAGGGCCGGGGGTACAGAAGGGCCTCTAGATCCAGCAGATCTACATCAACCACATCAAAGCTTCTTACCTTGGGGATCAGAGCCTCAGGATCTGCCTTCAGCTGAGTGCGTTTCTTGCGAGACACTTGCCCTGTGTGGGAAGATGTGCCCAGGTTAGATGGGGTAAGGAGATGGGACATGCTGTGGCATGGTGAACTCTCAGAGAAGCTGTCCCAGGTGATATGTGAGCTGAACACTGAGTTGGCCACTGGGGTGGAGGAAGGGCTTAAGAGGGCTTCTCTCCCTCACCCCTGCCACAACACTGCTCAGGTCAGGCTCACAGCCCCAGGGGGAGCACACCCTGTGACTCAGCCAGGCAGGCAAGGAAGCAGGGGTCAGTGCAGGCCTGGAAAACCATCCTGCAGGTGCAACGGCTGTGCCCAGGCAGGTTGGTCTGCTCGCAGGAAGCCCTGGGGACAGCAGGCTCTTCCCCAGTGCCAACAGCCATCACAGGCTTGTTAGCCCCCCAGGGAGAGGGGCTTTACTCCTCCCCGCACTGTGCTGTGAGCATAGGGCATCCCAGGCTCCAGCCCTCTCAGAGCAAGAGAGTCCCACGGGGAGGAGAGAGGAGACTCACCTTTAGGGGCCATGGGGCCAGGCTCTCCCTGCAAGGAAGGCAACAGAGCAATGACTGAGGCACAGTTGTTCTGTAAGTAGCAGCAGCAGAATCCACGTGCCCTTTCTCCCACAGTCAAGACAGTGAGAGGGAAATGGCCACATTTCCCTGGGAAGCCAGAGAAGTAGGGCTTGCTCTGCCTGCCCTGTGCCTCAGAGGCTCTCCCTGCTCCTTCTTGCAAGGCCCCATCTGACACAGAGCACAAGACAGGGCTGCCAGACCACCCAAGCCCCTGTTCCTGCAATCAGCCCCTCTGCTTCAGACTGCCCACCGTCCCTCACCCAGCTGCCACCATGCAGGGGATCCCTGTCACCTCCGCATCTGGTGATCACAACAGTTTGGTGGAGAGGGAGGTCCCCAACGACATAGCACAATGCTCTGTGTGTGTGTCTTGGGAAGCAGAAAATGGGCTGGTGTCTCCTTGGAGAAGTGGTTGGGGGTACCCTGCCCCAGGGCAGCGACCCCAGACTCCCACCTGGAACCATATGGTCCTGCCGTTGCGATCACGCAGGGAGCTCATGCCAGGCACCAAATAACACTGCAGCCAGTTCTTGAAAGCGGCATAGTTATCTGAGTTATCTGGGTCAAAGAGCTTTTTTTCTGGGAAGGGAGAGGAGGAAAGGACAGAAGTAGAGAGGAAAAAAGCAGTGATCATATCAACACCACCCTCCCAAGCCTCCTGCTGCTGGGAAGGCAAAGAGCAGGCCTCACCCGCTGAGATGACCTCCATGGGGACAGTGTGGCACAGCTCGAGGAGATCTGGGTTCTCCTGCATCAGCTTCAGCTTCTTGCTCAGCGTCAGAGAAGAATTCTGCAGGAGGAGGCAAAGAAGGGGAGAGAAATCACCTGTCAGCTGCCCCAGCCTCCTCAGGGTATCTCCTCTCCAACAGTCGCCCAGTTCCCCATCTCTTCTCACCCTCCTGAGCTGCCACACTTCCCACTGACTGCTCTACCAGGGCACGTGCCAGCCCTGAGCTCACCCACTGAGGCTGCAAACTGTGTGTTGGTATATTCCCTGCAGCTATAAAAGACAAGGAAGAGGGCTGGCACACAGAACACCCACAGCTTGTAAAACCAGCCCTCAGGTCGCACGTGGGTTTTTTTCAGCCTCCTTTAAAACAGCAACTTTCTCTCCCCCAAGGATGCAAGATCAGCTGTGGGCTCTACTGTAGCCTTCCCCAGATTTTGTTTCCCTCGCCCCTTCCTCTTCGCTCACCCCAAACACACCCAAGAGATGGGTGAAACTGGGTGCCTCTGAGCACTGGTGCATCACCCAGGCATGTGCCCGGGGAGCTGTCACAGCTCATCAGCTCAGCCACGTGCGAAGGGAACGCCACACATGTGAGGTTACAGAAGTGCTGCACTTCATTTGCCGCTCCACTGGAGCGGCAGATGAGCTCAGGCACAGATATTTATGGCAGTTTATGACAGTAAAATGCTGGAGGAGAAGGATCCCACACAGCATGCATTATAGCTGTGATGGGAAAATGCTTGCCTGTTGGGTTGGGAAAAACAGAGAAGCAAATACCTGCTAACAGCAGTAGTGGCAGAAGCTGGCTGAGTTCTGCAAGGGGCTCATGACCCGTGTTCTGCCCCATCAGAGTGAGGAATCAAACACAAACTGAAAATGGGCTCCAAACCCTGGGCTGGAACAAGTCCAAAACAGCACACCCAAACCAGAGCTTCATGCTCAGCTAAGCTGACGTAGACCCAGAGACGGGCAGCCAGGCTGAGGCCAGTCTGGGGGTGAGAAGCAAACTGAACCACCTCCACCGCTGCTGAGCCCAAACCAGAATTAAGAACATTTCTCAGTTCAGTCTGCGTCCTGAGAACCCAGAGAACTGCTGAGACATTCTACAAGGCCACATGCAAACACATCTGGAAACCTGCCCTGTTCTGAGCATTTGAAAGCATCAGGTATTCCTCACCTTCTTCCTCCTTGCCTGTTCTGTATCATTCAGGGCTTCCAGCACGGTCCGAGCCTTTTCAAAAGGAGGGATCTTCAACCTGAGAGAGTCCATCTATTACACATAAGCCAGAACTCTTGGTTCTGGGCCTTGCCTGTGCCTACCAGGCGAGCAGGACAGCCAAGGAGCCATCAGGCTCTGTCAAAATCTTAGGAGACCACAGCAGGTCAGTGGGTGCTCAACCCACCTTACCTGTACAGGATCTCAGCACGGAGGTAATTCCCAATTCCATTGAAAAACTTCTGGTTTAAGAGGGCCTCACAGATGGGCTTGTCAAAAGCCTTGTCCTCCAGGTTCTTCAGCACATTCTCCCTGCAACAGAGCACAGATCAGGCAGGTCTGCCTGGGCATGGCCGTTCTACTGCCCTGCAATGAAAGCAGCCAAAACAAAGTGGTGGTGGTGCTGGGGCAGCGAGGGGGAGAACCTTCTCTGGGACAGGTCCGTGGCTGACAGGGTACTTACCTGAAGGCCTGGTATTCGGAAAGGACACAGGGCCCGCGATCCGGTTGCCAGGCGTCCCCCAACCGCCATGAGCCAAAACGGCGAGCATCAACAAAGCAGAGGGCACGTGGTGGGCTCTCCCGAGTGAGGAAACGGAGGTGGGCATGGCGGGGGAGCTGGGTGATGGGGCACAGCCGGAACGATCCCGACATGCCGAAGCGAAAGACGAGGTCCTGGGGCTCCCCGGAGCCCAGCGGGGTCAGCGTCAGCCGCAGCTCCTTGCCCCGGGAGGCGGCCGAGATGCGGTAGGCCTCACTGCGGAA
>VZRU01017154.1:0-26923 GCA_013398155.1 Pedionomus torquatus | reverse complement strand
AAAATGGAATATTCCCTGGGGGTGGCCAGTATAAAAGCTATTTATAGAAGTGAGGCTCCCAAAGAAGGAGACTCCAAGAGCCGGCGTCTTACCCAGATAACCACGCAAATACTGCCACATCCCGACGTTGTTCAGTTGCTCTGGAACCACGTTCATTGCTCGTAAAGCAACAGACAAATCATCACCTCGTGCCTCTATTCCACAGTTCACCTCATTCATCTTCAACACCAGGACAGATACCTAAAACAGCAAACGACGAGCCCATTTATTAAAAAACAAACAAACAAANTTTTTTTTTTTTTTCCCTATCAATTCGAATTTAGCTCTAGGGAACTCTCTTAGCCCAATATTCTCAGGGCAGGAATAACTTCAGGGCTCCCCTAGATAGCTTTAATCACTCTTTTAACTCANTAAACAAACAAATAACAAAAAACAACCAAACCACCACCACAGAGGTTGTTTCCAGATTGGCTTAAAGACAACATTAGAGTGAAAAGGAACAGAACTCTGACCAGCTGAAGGCTGGGGTCTTCGCTCTGTGAAGTGGAGCTGTTTATTTCAGGAGACGCTCCACCCTCGTCCTCTGCCATCAGGCTTCCTCTACTGCCTGTGTCATTGTGGACCTGAGGAAGATGCCCTGAGGGAAGAGGGTCCAGGCTGGGTTCTGAAATGGAAGTAACAATAACAACTGCTCAATTCTGTTTCTTTTTCTGGTTTTAAGAAGTCCTGACCTCAGTATCTCGTGGCTTATCAGCCTGTGCCATCCTCTGAGGAGCCTATTTTCCCGAGATGAATTTAAGCAACACACAGCTGAAGCGAAAGCCATCCACTGAAACACTCGGTGGACCTTATTTCCAACCAGCCTTTATTAAAGCCTATGCTTATGTTATCCTAAATGCTAGATACCATCCACCCACCTGCACGCATTTACAGTCCTTGCTCTAGCATGTTATGTGCAGGGCTCACCCTCCCCACTCATTTACATTCCTCATCTCAAAGAAAAGGCACCTCCAAAAGCAGAAAGAGCCACTGTGGGTGAACAACCCGAGACCTTCAAAAAGAAGGAGCGGCACAAGCGAATTTCACACAAGCACAGCACGACTCAGTTGCCCAGGGCAGAAAACTGTTCATGGATGTGAAGTAAGAGCAGAGGAGAGGAGGACAAAGCCAAGCACGTCTTACCAGAGTCTGTGAGCATCACAAAGCCATCGCTGCCATCGCTGTCCACAGACAGCCCGTCCTCAGGGCCGCTCCCATCCACAGACGTGGTGTCAAAGGAATGCTGGGAGGCTGTCCTCTTCATGGAGAAGAAACGCATGCGGCTGCTGCCACCCCCGCCTGGAGTCACTGCTCCTTCTTCTGCTTTAGGCACAGAGTCCCTACAAAAAAAACCAAGTGATAAAGGCAAACAGCTCAGCCTCCAGATTATCCAGATGTTGAAAGTGTTCAGAGTCCATCTCAAGTCAAACTTCAGATATTTATACCCCCTCAGAGATGAAGATCTAACCTCTCTCTAATTCAAATTATACGGAAAGAAAGGGAGCAGTTAGGCTGCTGGGGAGGGGGGGGGGGAATACAGGCCATCAGGAAACACAGCAGGACAGCCCACTCACTTGGCTGGGGGAAGAGAGAGCATCTTCTGCATGGTGGAGGTCATCTTCTCCCGGCTCAAGCTCAGGGCATCTTTTGTTATAGACATGGCTTCTTTGGTGAGGTCCATAGTCACGTGCAGAGCCTCCTTGGTGGCATCCTTTGTGATGTGCAGTGCACTAGACAACTCTACCTCTATGTTCTTCAAAGGGATGAGTTCCGCCTGGCCATTGAGAGCGATGTTTCCTCTCCCCAAGGCCTGCGTGTCTGAGGTTGGGCTAGAAGGGAGAGCGGGAAGGCTCTGAGGATGGCTGCTGGTCTCTGCTGGTCTTTCTGCAGCCAGGGCTTCCACAGCTTCATGTGCTTCCTCTATCAAACCTTTCTCCTCTATGCTCTTACCATGCGGAGCTGCGCTCAGAGCTCCATCACTTGCAGATCTTGGGAGTCTCTCCAGCGGTACACTGGTTACACTGGTACCTGGATTTTCAATGCCACTGTTTTCTGGGACCTCTGAAGTGCTGCATACCCCCTTCTCTGAACTGCTCTCTGATTTCAGCTCCTTCTCTCCAGCTGCCAGCCCCTCCTTGCTGTCTGAAGGTGAGAGCTCAGACTCGATCAAGCTTGTTGTATCCGAGTCAAGGGATCTGGGTTCCAAGACCCCCGTAGCAGGGTTCATGAGTAGGGCCACTTCGGCACTATGGAACATAACCCCTACACAAGCCGACATGGGATCTAAAGGAGACCCAGTCACCTCCTGAGTGTCTTGGACCAACTGCTCCTGTAGTGTCTGCAGAATTTCTTTCATCCTGAGCAGCACCAAGTATTGGTAGTGGTTGAGGCGAACTTTGACGTGAACAGATGAGGACACAAGCACATGGATATCAGCAGAGGCTTCCAGCTCCTTCTCATCTACTCCATCATCAACTTCACTGGCAGATTCTCCCAGGACATCCATTGTCTCTGGGACTTCGGAGATGTTCTTCAGATCCTGATCAGTCTTTGATCTTTGACAAACCCCATGTTCTCTGGAAAGGTTCTCATTCTTGGAGTGATTGCTAAAGCTGGCAGAAGGCTTGATTTTCAACTCTGAGGCAGCCAATTCCTCTCGTTTAGACATCTGAGCTTGCGCCCATCTCTTGGGAAGGCAAGCCCAAATGGAAAGGGGAAAAGGGTCAATAAAGCTAAGGGCTCTGCCCTTGGAGCTTTCAGCCCCTTCAAAGTCCAGGGAAAGCTCAGTGAAATTCATAGACCACAGATCTTCAGAGGCGGAGGTTTTGTGCAGCAGCTGGGGAAAGCCTGGATGCTTCTGAGGCTTATCATCTACCTCATACGCATGGCGCAAGAAAAGGGTGTGGAGGAGACTGAAAGTGTCCTGAGACCTTGGGAACTTGGTATAGCTGGAGTGGAAGAATTCTGAACTGGCAAATTTACGGAAAAGGCTCTGGAGGTCTTGGCAGGTGCAGAAGGGAGCATGGCGGGTGTTGGTGGCTGTCATCTCTGACGTGCAAATGCAGAGCATCTGTGGACGATCTTGATGGTCAGTAACTTTCTTCTCCACAGGGATGTTAAGCTACACAAAGGAGAAAGACAGGACTAGTACAACAGGGAGAAGGGAAATTAGCCAAGGCTTATCCTGGCCATCTGCATGGAAGGTCAGCTGTGGAATATATAAAGAACTGAGAAGTCTTGGTTTCTACTAAAACCCCAAGAGGCAGACTAGATTCTCAATTTATCCCTATCTGAAAAATTAAATAAAATTTACAAGTCACGCAGGAGGAATTAGACATGAGGGACTGAGTTTTATTTGAGGTTCTTTTACCATCCATGGCTTATGTAGCAGCTCAACTTACAACACTCACTTTGATCTTTCTCTGCGAGGACTTACTATCTTTCAGGCCTTTGAGTCTCCTCAGAAAACTGCTAACAAGGGCAGCCAACGACCAACACCACAGAATATCAATGCAGCAGACATAGGCCCATCGGGAACAGTATGAGAGTCAAAGTGCTTTCCTAAGGCCTGAAATCAACTTTTGACTACCTGAACCATCAACTTCTCCTTGAAACTGTTTTCATAAATACTGACTTGCCTGCCTGTTCTGGATTAGGACTCAAGCATCTCTTTTACTGCCCACAGACCAAACCAAAACTAACACAAGTGAGAGACAGGGGAAAGGCAGAAGTTTTGTTTTCTCATTCTAGATTCCAGCTGTGTCCTGGTCTCACGTTCCTTCCATGACCAGGACAGGGAGAACACTGAAGACTGGGAAAGGAAGGGAATGAATGGTACCTTCAGCCGGAAGCCATCCAGTCGAACATCAACATGTTCATCATGCTTGCCCGAATCCTCCAGTTTGTATATGGCTTTGAACTGCTCCAAACTGCGATAAAGATCCAGACAGAAGAGGTTTATCCAGAGCACGCTTGCTGTATCCAGGGTAAGCATCAGGCCATTCAGCTGTACGTACAGGTTTGGACACGGAACTAGGATGAAACAGAATTGAGACAGATTAGTAACAGCAGAAAAGACACTTCAGGTGGTCTACAGCTCTGCTACACCGACACCACACAGGGGGCTTCAAACCCCACTGGAAGACAGGTCTCTCGATGAAAGAGAGAAGCTGTGATGCACCAGAGAAAAGAGGCATCTCACATCAAGATATCTGCAGAGCACTCAAAGCACCCTACAGTCCCACTCCAGTGCTAATCCATGAGGCAGGACCCCAAGAGCTGGGCAGACACAGTAGCTCCTTCCTACATTTCTGGATACCTTATTTTGCAAGCACATCTTTGCCTTCACCAGACAAACTCTATCCTACTCTCCCAACAGCAAAAAAAAAAAATTAAAAATATTAGAAAGACATACATCAGAAAGCTAAATAAAACCAGACATCCAGAGACTATGTAACAGGCTTAACACACCTAAAGAATTAAGAATTGAGTGATTCTTTAAGAAACTTAGGAAAGAAGGTGCTAACCTTGGTGTATTACCTGGAAAGTCCTGATTGTCTGGGAAGTAATACTCTGTGAATTCAATATGGATTGCAGAGACTTGATCGGGAAGTTTGAAGAATTTTCTACTACATGAAAGCAAGGTGGAGGGCTTCTTACTTTGTTGACCAGCCGTAGAAACCTGAAAACACAACGGTAAGCAGTTGTGCAGAACTCAAATTTGGCAAAACAAAGTGTCCTAGTAACCCTGCCGTCTCCTGTATCCAATCCATCTCATTTACACATCAAACACGCTCCGCTTTCAAGTAAAAATAAATCTTTTTCCTACCTGCTAACACTGCCAACTCCTCTCCTTTGAGGGAGTTTAGCTCTGCGTGGCTCCTGTCAGTGCTAGTAAGAGCCATGACAATGAGAATTAGGTGACTCGAATAAACAGAACTGAAATCTGCTACAGCTTTCTTCAAGATTAACAGCATGTTGGCAAGTTTGTTGTAGTGTCTGGTACTCATTATGCTCTTGCAATGGTTACAGGCCTGATGCAGTCCAGGGATGCCTTCTGTCCTGGGTCAGAGAGCACGACGACAGGCTTATTCCTCCTCTGTCAAAGATCTATTTCTAAACACTAATTTCTCAAAGGCCTGAAATCCTTTACCCTGGGCCTGCCTAAGGTATGATTCAAGTTTAGATGCAGAACCTCTGTGGTTACGCACGCGACTTCCCCTGAACATGAACCTTACTGGTTCATACTTGTTTGAGAAGTTTGACGTGCAACGTAACAGCAGCGTTTGGGTTCTCTGGATGGAGTTTTGATTGTCTTGGATGACATATGATTTGCCTGATTTATTTGAATAATATCAGATTACACAGCTCAAATCCCCACCTGGTGAACATCCAGGTCATCCACTCGAACTACCACACAACTGGATCGAAGCCGGTTCCAGGGAGGATGCCGAAGTCGAGGCAAACTGGTGGGAGGTACACGGCCCTTCTCAAAGGGACTTTTCTGAGGACTCAATGAAGTATCTGTGGGGATGGCACAGCAGAACCACCAGGGTTTTATTCATCTCCTTCACAGTGAACATCACCATCAATACCAACACATATGTGCTTACAGAGCAGAATTAACAGCCCCAAAATTAGAAACAGATGGCCACAGTTAAGGAAGGGCAAAAAAATATCTGAGGACTTTTGAGGGAAGAACGCTGAAAGATGAATATGCTGTGTAGCAACAGACCATGGTCTTCAGCCAGAGTTTAAGTATTTGATTTACTCCATATATACTCACTTGCAGACAAACTCAATAAATAAGCTAGGAAAGTGGTGACTGCAGTCTGTTCTTGCTGCAGTGTTATTCTGGTATGACAGCCACTTTCCTTCACCATTATAGTTATGATTTTTAGTGCGCTATGGATTTCTGCACCAACAAATCAGCCTGCTGAAGTGGGGAGAGGTAACTAGAGATATTGCTGGATGGAGCAAAAATTGTTACCATCTCCTACTTTAGTAGGAGTTTTATCAAATGCCATTACCTGGTTTCCTTTTGAAGGGGGAAAGTGGAGTCCTGGCAAATGCAGGGTCTGTTTCTTCATAAAGCTTCTCCATCTTGCTCTGAAATTCACTGACCAACTTCTTCGCCCACTGTCCCCGTGTTTCCATCGCTTCACTGTACCGCACCCAATGCTTGCAGGCATCTCCTGCATGAAAGCAAGCATCCTGGATTTAAAAATGAGGTTCCTGGATACATGCAACCCTTCCGTGCCCCTTAATGTATGCAAATCAGTATGACATTCCTCTTTGTTGACACCACATCTGGAACACACAACACGTAGCACACTAAGGCTTTCATACACCAGCAAGCGTTCCTAATTCAGGTGTTGGGAAGAAAGCCAAGGTCACTTTTCCTTGGCTCTTCAGTTAAGCACAAACAGCTTTTCTCCTGGCATACATCTGATAAGCCTTCCAAATTGATTAGGCACATGTAAGAACCAGATTCAGAGCTTAAGCAACTGAAAAGGAATCCAAAATTTCAAGTTTATGTTGTTAAACCTACAGCAACTCACTCCTCTCTGTACTCTGCTCTGCCACCGACTTGTCCGTCACCCACCAACAGGTAAGTTACATTAACCCTGCCCATGAGGATTTAAGTCCCCAGTCCTGCCTGCAGCCCTTCTTCCAGTCCTGCCTGAAGCCATACAGCACTCTGTTCTTCAAATTCTTTCTTATCCCCCTCCTCAAGTTGGGAGGCCAGGCGTTTCCCTACCTGCCCTGTGGAAAGGATAATAGTCAAAAGCCATCCTCCTGAAGGTCAGCTGTATGGCACCTCCCAGCATCCCGTGCTTCAAAGTGCCTGCGGAAAACAAAGGAAACCATGATGAGCTCTGCAATCCCAGCCCTGATCCAGGAGAATTCTGAACAACATCGCTTTGATTGCCACCACTGATTGACTATCATCTTGGCCAATATTAGGGTATCATCTTCTAGGAAGTTGTATCAAAATCTCGTGCTGGGCAAGGAAAAGGATAACTGAACGTAAAGGCAACAGCTTACAACGTAACACCCAGACTCAGAAATTCAAGTACCAAAATGCAAGACCCCAATGTTTCCCAGGCCCACGACATTAACCAGCACTTGTGTTTCCAACACTTGTTGGCAGGACCAGTGCAGTGAAATTATAACAACAGAACTGAGCTCAGATGTTGACAGCAGCAGCTCAGGAGGCAGCAATACATGGACTAATTCAAAACCATCTGCAATAGTGATGGAGGTGGGTAGGAGAATTTTTTTTTTTTTAAAGGGAAGATGCCTGAAAACAAACTGTACAATTTGGATCAGAGAGAGGTACCTTTGCCTCAAAAGAGAAAAATGTACTTAGAATTTTATCTCAGCAGGGGGCAGCCAGGAGTTAAGACACCAGTTAGCAGAGACTTGCTCGACTGGAACATGGAAGGCAGGGTCTGTACAAGGTACCAAATGTCCTGAACACAGTCAAAACAAACACTTTCTCACCAAGTGGAACAATAGTGCTTTATTCCCATTGCTCAATACCGGGTTGTTCCTAGACCATACCGTCTATCACTTCAACTAGGTCACCAGCAACCACGTCCACTGGTGGACTTCCCCATGTCTGTCCCATGGAACAAAGAAAGATTTTCTAATGCCCAGTTGAGACACACAGAACTGATCTCTCCCATCAGCCTGAACAACTGCCTATCACCTCACTGGGGAACAGTAACATCAAAGATGTTTGTTTTCAAGAGGAAAACCCTCCTTCAAGACCAAAAATTAATGAGTGGATGAATGTTTGCCTTCTGGAGTGTCCTCCTGATGCTGCTCTCAGTTACCTGACTCGCGAGTGTGGCTGTCATCACAGATATGCAGGTCCAAGCGTGAGATGAGGAGGTGGTACGACGACTCTTTCATGTCATGCTTATCAAAATATTGACTGATGCTGCTTGCGTTCGGGCTGACTCCAAACGGCTGAGACCAGGACTGCTGGGTACTGGGAGCAGGTGGTGTGATCTATTAGAGAGAGAAAAGCTCAGTAAGAACTAATAGGAATGATAAAAAAAAAAATAAAATAGAAAAGACAAAGGTTATAATGCCATTAAGAATAATTAATGCAATCTTCCAGACTGCAAAATCAATCCATAGAAATTGAATTGGGAGTCCAGAAATCTGGATCCTCTCCTATGGTCCCCTGAGCAAAACTCTTTCTCTGTGGTTCTGCCTCTTCTACATCAATCAACTATTCATGTGTTTTAAAATATGCTTTAATACTCTTGGACAAAAAGGGCTAAGTATTCCTGATCCACCCCGCTTCTATGTAATCTATGCACTACGTGCATAGCCCTCCTTTCCCGGAGCTTCCATCACCAGCTGTGATATTCTTCTTCCCTGTCTCTGAAAACATCTACTGTGCTCTGCCCTTTGTTTTTACTCCGTGACATTCATCTAATCATTACCCAGCACAGCATTTTGAAAACAAAAAGCAGTAAGGGAAGCTCAAGGTCACTGACAGAAGCAGTTGTTCTAAGGTTCTCATCCACTGGCAGGCTATATGCCAACCAAAGAACAATTGCAAAAATCAAGAGCTCTCTCCAGAGTACCAAGAAGAAAAAAAGAAACCCAAATAACAATAACAGTGAAATTGAATGTCAATGTTTTCCCTTGAGCATCACAGCTCACTATGGTTTTATGTCATAATTTATTATACCAGAGTTCCATCCCACAGGCCTATGCAGATTGTCATTCAGAGGCAGAAAAGATTATTTCTAGAACATATTTATTGCTTATTACCAAAATCAAATCCTCGTGGGACCCTCTGCAACTGTCCACGTGCCAGGCAAACCTGGAAAGCCATGCAACCTAACACCACTTTTTGCCCCCAGATCAGACTGATTCTAGCCTGTGACCACGCGTCAACATTCTCTGATGCTTACTGGCAACGAATCCAACTCCTTTGGTTACTTCATGACTCCCTCACCTGTACAGACTCCGGTGCCAAGCTTTTTCTCTGCTGGGCAGATTTCTCCATGGCTTCACTCAGAGACTCTGCGTATTTCATCATTGCTTTCAGCTGGGAGTCTGTCAGCACCCAGAGCAGGTCATCGAGGAGAAACATCAGCTTAGATGCCACCACATTGCAATCTTTGGTCTGAAACAGCAAGGAGTCATCATGAACTAAGAACTGCAGCCGTCATATACACACAATCTGCGTAATACACAGAAGCTGTAGTAGAAGTAAGAGATGCTGCTCTGAAATTCATCTGAGAGAAGTTAACTTGTTCGGTGGATGTCCACAGTACCTCCTCTGAGAGGGAGAGTAATCAAAGCTTCCTTCTCATTAGGGGCAAATACCTTATTGGTTTAAAAAAAAAAAAAAAAAAGAAAAAAACCCAACACCCAGATGGCTTATTTTTTTTTTAATCATCACATATCCATTGGCAGCTAAAAATAAGGTCACCAGGCTTTAATCTCCCAGTAAAGAGATGACAGCTTCTCCTTGGGATGTTTGAATGGATTTTAAAACAAATCTTGTTCCATACATGTTATCCTCCCTCGGGAAAGAAAGTGCTTTGACATTTAGTAAGAACACAGCTGTCTCCACCAGAAAACAGAGCTATAGAGCCGCCTGGGCTCAACATTCATGAAGGAAAAGAACGGTTGCTGAGGCACGTGGGAGGAAATATGAATCATCACTGCACCAAGCACGGGGACCATATCCTGCAAAGTGTGGAGGAAACTCTCACCCTTCTCTTGAGAGAGATCTGGATCCTCCCCTGGTTGGTAATGAGCCTCAGAGGAGTAGTGACAGGATCCTGATCACCATTGTCGGTGGCATCTGCTTCTATCCGAAGTGTCTGCCAGGTGAGCTCTTTGAACGTCAAAACCTACCCAGGAGGAGGAAGATGGGAAAACGCTGAGATTTTCAAGAACTTCAAGGATTAGAATAAACAGTTCCAGGATGTGGAATAAAACAAGGCCATGGAAAATGATCCAACACACTTTTCTTTCATGATTCTAATGCAAAACTAAAATCACATCTCGGGTAACATCCAAAGTCCCCTCTCACACTAAGTTTAAGCCCAGATAAACCACAAGGGCATTCTGAACTTTTCCAGTTCCAGACTCTTAGATCAGGAAAGCTCAGAGAAAGCCCCAAACACAAGTCAGCTCTCAGCCACCCCCTTCCAGCAAACGGTGGGCAAGCTCACCAGAGCTCCCTGCCATCACCATACGACAGCAGACAACATTCAGACAACAGCCTGATTACACCCGAGGACTGGGGTAGCACGAGTGTCACTTTTCTGTGCACATTAGGACACAAGAGGACTCCTCACCTCTCCCCTCTGTGGATCAGTAATGCGGGTGAGTCGCAAGTCACTCTGTTGCCAGTTTGGGTTGACGCTGTAGCCTTGGAGCTGCCATAGCTCAAAAGAAGCATGAAAGGCCTTGGAGTGAATCTTGATGGTGATGGAATTGACAACAATGAACATCCCTTCCACGACCTTCTCAGCAAAGCCATATTCACTGCAAAGAGAAGATCTCTCAAAGTCATTTCCTGTTACAATAAAAGACCTGGTAGAGGTAAGGATACATACAGAGAGACCTCAAGGTTTATAAGCAATATTAGAGTCACTTAAACATGAGTGCAGACAGGCCAGTGGTTAACCGTCGAGAACAAGGGCCACCTACAGCCCAGCAGCGCTTCAGAAAGATGTGCTACAGAAACCACAGGGCTCAGGGTCTGACCTTTGACCTGCAGCAAGAGCAATGGGAGACTGTCCGTTGGGCGGCCGAGGCTCTTCACATGTTCGCATCTCCACCTCCACTTTATCCAGGTACTGTAAAGACAGGACACGGGAGCAATAAATACAAGGCCATGACTCAAGTTCAGCCTACCAGCCTTAGCCCTGAGACTCCAGAGCAGGGATAAACAAGATCCGGCGTCTCACACCTCTCCAAGAGTCTCATGTGTTAAAGACCTCACAGCGTCACTGCCAGGATCGTTGGGTAATCCAAGTCCCCAGAAGCGAGGGGAAAACAAAGAACAAAACCCAGACAAAAGGCTGCCCCAGACTTCACTGAGAGCTCAGCCCAGCTTCACCCTGCAGTGAAACGTGAGTCTCACGGGAGGTCACCCATCACCAAACAGGACTATTCTCAGAATTTCCCTTCCCCTGTGTGCTAAGGGCCATGAGGATTTAGGTCAAGATGAAAATCTGAGTGTGCACTTCACAGTTTCACTTTGCGGATTTTTTCTCAAGTAAAGAAAGAAAAGCAACGAAGGAAAGAGGAAACATTACCAGGCAGATTGGGTGCGTTTTCAGCTTTGTCCACTGGATCTGAAACAACAAAGTTGAGGTTACATGAGTTATCTTTGCATCGGAAAGGCTGAGAAATCACAGGGAACATTTTGAGTCCCAAGTTCTTCTCTGAGAAATGCCCACAGTGACAATCCATCACGTCCCACCAAACCCAGGCCAAAGAGGCTCACACAGGCAAGCGAAACGACGTTCCAGGCACTAGACCTATAAATCCAGCTTAGCTTTTGGATCTCATGTATCATCACAAGCAAAGATACTCTGCAGGTCAAATTCTGATTTTTCATAGCCCTTTATAGAGAACATTCCTGTCCTTAAAGAGTTTACAATTAATTGCTGCTGTTATTGGAAGTCAGGTAACACTTTTGAAGACACTGCACAAACCAAAAATATTAATCATCTTTTCTTACAGCAACACTTACTCTGCAGTTGTCGTAGGAGGGAGAACAAATGTTTGTTACTAAATTAAGCAGATCTGACTCTAAAAACAGTGGATCGGATGAGCAAGCCAGGCTCATTTTTATTGTCACTTGGCAGAGCAGAGCCATATTTCTTTTATAGCAAGTCTCTGATACACTAAACATTTTTGCGTAATGCAACTACATTTAGTACCAACTGAGAAGATTAAACAATCTGGTATTTCTTATCAACTGGAAAAAAAAAAAACCAACTAAAAAAAATCAATTTTTTGCTTTGAAAAGAACAATGAGAAAGAATTCATAAGAGGAGTTCAGTGCACAGAAGTGTAACTGCTTGCAGAATTTCAGCATTTACGCACGTCAATGGGTAACTGTGGGCACAAAGGCTGAGCGAGTGCAGAGAGCGCAGCTTTTCACATGCACTATTCAGGCATTCCTTACAAATTGCATTTTCAACAGTTAAGCCTTAACTTCAATTTATTTTTACAATACCTGACAGCATAATTAGGCTTTCAGAGAACCATACTCCATTTTTCTCTGTTTCCTATTCCTATAGGAGGTCTGTGTTACTTCTTTAGCATTAAATTAAGTCAGCATGGATGAAGGAAGACACAGAAAACTCCTCCGCTATCAAAAAACAGCAGAGAATGACCAAACAGAGACGCCTGTAAAATCTGAACAGGAAACCATTGTTGGCTTTTTCTTCCAATAGCAGTGCCAGGAGGTCACCAACTCAAACTGGTTTACACAGGGTTGATGGAAACAAAAGCAGATCTAGTTAAGCTGAGATTCCTTGCCATAGCACACTCCGGATGTTAAATGAGTGAGTGTGTCCAGAAAGCATATGGGCAAATTCCTGGAAATTCATCAGCAGCTATTAACCACAAAGACCTCGCTGCTGGCCTAACAAGCCACCTGAAGGTGAGGACGGATCACAGCACACTTCTTATGTGCTCTCTCAGCATCCTCTACCATCTGCTGCTGGCTGCCATCGGGGACACAGAGCTGGGCAAAGCCGGCCAGAGCAGGTTTCACCAAAGGCTATCTCAGAGCGTTCAATTAGCAAATCTCACACCTAAAACCCAGAGTTTGAGATACGTGGATTGAACCACATCACAACTCTTCATCAGGAATTCCTAAGTGACAAACAGAAGCTGCCAATGAAAGGCCTCTTCTGCCTCCGAGGACATGAGCGCAGGTTCCTCTGCTCACCCTGATGGATGCCTTGTTACAGTAGACCCGGGTGATGGCGAGCCAGGTCGGCAGCTCCAGCACATTCTGCAGCACCTCTTCATCCAGTTCCAGGTTGGTCAACTGTCCCTGCCCTTTCAGCGTGCTCAGGTTGATTTTGTCTGGAGAGAGATTCTTGGTAAACCTACAAGACAAGAATGAAAGTACTCTAAAAACAACCCCCAGCAAAGCTGGAGTTCAAAAAGCCTTTAAGAGAGCTATTTTGAGTATAAAAATCCGTGTGCTGCTCTGTTAAATCTTTTCTGACATTTTTAAACCCAGGGCATGTCGTTTGCTCCAGAAAATAAATGTCTTTACACTTTGACATTTGAAGGACTTGGTTGGTTGGTTGTTTTTTTTTTGTTTTAAATCAAATTCAAGTTTGAGAAACTGAAAATTCTTTTTAAAGCACTGGGAACCAGGAAACCAGAAAAACTGCCCTAGGACAAAACCAAAGCAAAGCAGGTCAGCAATTTTACTCCCTCCTGAGGTGCCGTAACAGTGGTGAGAAGTTTAATGATCTAGATTCTTTTTGGAGTTTTTGACACAGGAAAATAAAAGGTCATTAATAAACCACTTTCATGGTTGTTTCTTTAAACACCAGTCTCTCGGTCTGGCCTGTTCTTTGGTCAGCGTGTCCAAACATGCAACCTAACTCCCCTCCCACTGACCAGCCCTAAAGTCCTCCTCTCCTTTTTGGTGACCAGCAGCTGCTGCTCTCCCTGGTTGTAATTCCTCCTCCCAAGTGCTTCTGCTCTTTCCACCTTCCTTTATATGCAGCCCAGTATCTTCAGATCCCTCACATCTGAGATTTAAACGCAACAGATGAAACGATTTCAGCAGAACTGCCCAAGAGCAAACCTCTGGGGCAAATCTTGGAAGACCTATGACTTCATTAAAACCACCGTGGCCCCTAAAGAACCAGTTTAGAGGGCACCACACCACAGTGGTTCTATGTACATCAGCATCACCTCACCAGGACTGCTGTCTCCATCAAACAAACCTGCTGTGCAGAAGGGGCCACCACCGAGGGAGCGAGGCAGCTCGCACCAGGACACCCCGTAGTCACAGGACTCAAAGCTGAAGACTTCCTGCCAAACAACCCATCCACTGCTGAACCCGGGGCTTATTCCACACATTCCTCCGCACTAATGCTAATTCTAATCCTGTACAGTGGTCCAGAAAGCGGAAGAGAAAGAAAGACCCTTTTGTCAGCATAAGCAGGATTAGGCTCACAGTTAGTCACATGCTCCCGTTCTCTAACCTTTCCTGCCCCAGCCACGTGGGCTACTTCTCCAGGAAAAGCACAAAGGGCATCTTGAACAAAATCATTGCCAAAAGAGGGGAGGAGGAACCAGAGCCACACTGCCAGGGGGGCAGCTGCCGTGGTCACCGTAGGGGCACGAGGTGTCATAAAAAAACTGGCTGAGACACCAGAGCAGCAGACGGGCAGTCAACCCAGGGCTTCCTGGGGCAAAAGTGCTTTTCCAAAGTGAACGTTATGTTAAGACAAAGTCTGGTGAGTGGCAAAGAGACCCTGATGTCAACCCTACTGGTGCGGCAACTCCTGGAAGAGGAGACAACTGACAGAGACAACTGTGAGTTTGCCTGCTGCTGCTTTTTACCTTGATGCCCACCACTGCAGAGTCTTCTGCTGCTGCCACAGTAGCTCAAGTCAGACATTTACAGTGTCACATTGTCACCTGCCTCCACTGAGCTGAATGTACACACTGAGGGCAGATTAAAGACCGAGTTTATAACACACCTGCCAACATCTGAGGCTGACACATTCACTTTGTACCTGTTACTCCCTTTAACTGGACACCTTCTTGCTTAAAAACACCAAGGAAGACGATCAAGCCCAACAGTGCTTCTCAGCATCTGTACAAAGAAATAACATATTGCAAAGTGTGCTACAGCAGCTGCTCTGCTGGTGGGGAGATGCAGGGAGATGCTAAGCATCTGTAAAATTTGTGCTTGTGAGAGCACACACAACAGACTCCAACCTCAGACACTGCTGAAAATTAGAACAAATACCCTCAGAGGCAGCACACGAGCATCCTTGTCTTGTGTTAGAGAACCAGCTCTGTTGAAAGCTGTTGTAATCGTGCCCGCTTGGGACTGGATACTGAGAATAAAGCAAATACAACCTGAACAGGTAGGTAATGAAGAGCTCTTGGCACTGCTAAGCTCACGGGCCGCTGTGGGCAGCGATCAGCTTACAGGTGGGGAGAGGCTGAGGCACAGAGCAGCTTTCTCACACTCGTAAAGTGAGGATCAAACCGCAGGCATCTCAAATCCTCATCCTGGGCTAAGCACACTTAAGAGAGACAAGCTGCTTTCCGCTGATAATGCAAAAGAAAAACTTCAAGACTTGTCTAAACCAGGGCATTACTCTTATTTAGTGTGTATCAAAAAACCCCAGTGAAAGAACGCTAAAGCTATGAAACAGGACACTGGTGGAGAGAGAGGTATGAAACACCATCTAGCTAAAAACCAAATAACTATTTGTTATCATCTACAGGGAGAGGCTGCAGAGATCCTGCTGAGCAGGTAAGGAAACCACCACGAGTGCCACCAGGCTCTACAGAAGAATACCTTTCAAAGAGGCATTCTCGATGCACCAAAACGTGCCGTCCTACTCCCAAAGGAGAGGTTCCAGATCCCACCAACCACGGGACACCAAAAATGCAGGTTCTGTACACAAAAATCTAAAACTGAAACAAATTATCTCTTTTAAACCCCACAGTCAAAGTCCCTGAAGGGTATGCCCCTTGCCAAGTCCCCCACTCTCAGCTTCTCCCCCTGGAAAGGAATCTGAGTTCTTCAAATGGAACAATCTCCACATTTGAGATATTTTGATACACGTCATGCATGTCAAATGGGGCTTATGAGAGTAAAACTGTGCCTGCGAACTTGGGAGTTCTTAGACGACAGATCTTCGTCACTTCTTGAAAGGAACTGCTTTGGTCACTGCCAGGGGAAAGAAAAAAAGCGGTGAGAGCAGACTGAGGTTTGCTGGCAGACTCGCTCCATTCACACTCATCAACAGTAACATTTTTGGCAGCACAAATTGCTGGCTTAGAGAAAAGTGAATGAAAATGGTAGTATTTATTAAGAAAACTGACAGTGTGGGATATTTGCACTTTTTCTTTCTTTCTTTTTTTTTTCTTTTTTTTTTTTTTTGCAACTCTAACAGACATCACATCGCACTAAGCCAGTAAACTCAAAGGACAGTACTCCCTTTGAGCTTGCCAGGATTACAGTGACAAAAGTAAAACCAGAAAACCCTTTTCTGTCTTCTATAGAATTGGTCTTGTGACTCTGCAGAGACATTTTGCATCTGTGTACACTTGCACGAGCACACATCCAGCCACGCTAGCAATACTGTGAGCAACGTTTTTGCCTCTGAAGGCCGGGTCAGCTAGAAATGGATCTACTGCACCACAGCCCAATGGACCACCATGGCCACCAGCATCCACAGAGCCCTCCAGGCACCAAAAAGCTCTTGCTGTGCTCACAGTCAAGGCGGTGGGAAACACAAGCTACACACTAATAACACCTACGAGCCAGGGAAGCCCCGTTGGCTCAAGCCTCTTACTTAGCCCAGTGCTTTGCAGAAAAGAGTTTTCTCTACAGTCCATTTCCCACTGGTTCTCAACACTTTAGATGATGGGAGTGTCAGGGCTCTCCGTCAGCTCTCACAAGAAACAGACAGATACAGTCATTAACTGCACTCCCCTAATTTCACAGCAGACTGAGTGTCTCATCCTAAGATGCCAATGACACCTAGATGATTTAAACCTCAATGCCACCTTGGGATTCAGCCTAAAAGAATGATGTTCTTTAAGAAACCCCAACCTTTCTTGGACGGTTTCCAAGATTGTGAATTTATTTGCTCTGAAACCTCATTTCAGGTTTTAGATGGGCAAGGCACAGGATCACCAGTGTATTTGCTCAAACATCACCTTGAGTATATATCAAAAAATGACGTCACTACCAAAAGAATGACTGCCCAATTAATCAGCTTGTATATCCAGAAGCCACAAACTCACTGATTGCAAGAGGGAGTTTGGCCAAATCTAATTTCTGTCCCAAAGCCAGGCTATAATCATAAATAATAAATTTACGTTCACTTTTGTATCTGTCTGGCCACACTGTCTCCAACTGAGCGAATTCATAGATGGATAATGTCAGAAGATGTCTGAAATCATAAAACTTCTCCTCAGACCCATCTCTCTCATTACCTCGCTGCCATATGGCACAGGAACCCTTTCTTCATATGTTCAAACTAGATTTTCTGCCTTAGCTTCTTCAGTAATCATTGTCTATTGTACGTAATCACTACCTACAGCTAAACACATTTATTTCTATTAATATCTTTGTTACTATGGTTATCATATGTGAGAAATAATTAGCAGTACACCAGTGACCTTGATTTTACTTAATGACAAGCAGCATCTATTGGCAGAAGCAAGTAACTGTGCAGCTTGCAGTATCAGCCACAGTTGCAGATGGAAAAATACTCAAAACACAAGTAAGCCAGGAAGGGGGTAACTTGTCAGCTGCGAGCTGAGAACAGACAAGGAATATTAAGGGCCTCAGGTAAACTGCTGCAGACAAAGTTCATGCCTTCGTAAAGGTAACAGCAAGAGAAGAGATGAAGGTTTTCTGCTTTAATTTGTAACAGATACATAAACTAAGCAGCTATGGCAGAAAGACAGAAACTAGACATGGGAAAAACCCTATATTCTGGTCAATACAAATTTGCTCCTTACCCAGAATCTTTTCCAGTGCATCGTCTAGTTAGGTTCTGGACAGGCCACTCAGTGGGAGTTCCATCTTCCTTAGGAAGAACTTTAATCCAAAAATCTCTGATAGGACATTTGGGGAGGGACTGTTTATCAGGGAATGTAGTGATAGGATAAGGGGTAACAGTGTTAAATAGAAAGAGGGGATATTTAGATTAGATACTAGAAAGAAATTTTGGACTGTGAGGGTGGTGAGACCCTGTCCCAGGCTGCCCTGAGAAGCTGTGGCTGCCCCATCCCTGGAGGGGTTCAAGGCCAGGCTGGATGGGGCTTGGAGCAACCTGGTGTGGTGGGAGGTGTCCCTGCCCAGGGCAGGGGGGTTGGAACTGGATGACCTTTAAGGTTCCTTCCAACTCTAAACATTCTATTTCCCCTCAATTTCAACCTTCTTAAGTCAGGAGCCAGAGAGCATGTTTACTTGGAAGAAACGGTTCAGTGACTTCCAAAAGAAGAAAAACTTTCAAGGAAGACAACAGCAGAAGCTTTAACTGCAAGATCTGTGTCTGGAAATGAACTGAAAATAAATATAGAAGAAATAAAACTGGGCAACTGATCAAAACTTTCGTAAAAAGGGAAAAAATAGCTGCCTTGAAGACACATAGGAAGAAGAAGTAAAAGCCCTTTCAGGAAGAAAAGCCGTTTGAGTTACTGGAGGTTTTGGTCGAACTGTGGAGCAATCTGCCCAGTGAGCACACAGCACTGCTCAAGAGCAAGAGAGTCAGAGCTGCAGGCAAGGAAGAGAAACACACAGAATTAGCAGAAGATGAGACTAATTTGTGCCTAGCATTAGATGGTATCTAGTCCTAATCCAGTTGGTATCATAACAACTTAGTATAAAGCTGTTCAGAATTTAAGGGACTCTGATCAATACAAATCTTACCAGCTGTTTAGGAGACGTAAAGCACCACATATTACTAAAAATACCTCCATAACTCCAGCTCCACACTGTGTACGGTACCGGTGTAGCCTAGATAAGACTGGTAGGGAATATTCTTTTCCTTTGTGGACAACGAGGTCCCAATGCAATAAGCCTGATGACTTTGCCCTACTTAAATTACACAACAAACTGTCCACGTTACCACGTAACCTGGTAACAGCCTTTAGCAAGACACTGGGAGGCTCCTTATCAGGGTGCACCGATGTGCCTGTATACACATACCACCGGTGGCTTTAAATTATCAGCTTTCTGTTTTTCCAAGCTTCAACTACATTAAATAAAAGGCTGGGCTACTCAATCACTCAAAGCCACATGTTATTTCACACACACCACAAAACATCTTTCTGAGTAATCAGCTGTCTTGGCTCCAAGTCATCCATGGTTAAGGTAAAAAGACTTAGAAATTCAATTCAAAGTTAAACTTGCAGAGGAAAATATAATTTAAAAATTAGTATTTCTAAACAGATGGGACCAAGACCCAACTATTACCCAAAGCAGCTCACTTCTCTCCAAAGTCTGCAGCCTCACTTCCTTAGGCTCCCAAGGACACTTTCCTGTCCCAACCAGAAATGGGTCCAAACACTGGAAAACCGCAAAGGCTCCAGACTAAGGGTGCTCCTTGCACCACACCCACTGTCAACTGTTTTGATAGCAGGAGACCTGAAAAGCAAACCATGAACTAACCTGAAAGGAAATGCAGCTGGGTTTTTGGCAGGGGTTGGACTCCACCTCCCTGAGGAGCTGTTTTACTATTTCTAGCTCATCGGCTGGAAGCTTGGTGAAGTTTAAATGCCAGCTGCCCCACGCTCCAAAATCTGGAATGCAAACCCTCCTCAGCTGCCAGGGAATTTCCCAAGACTAAACTCCATACAAATAATAACACAGGAAAGAAAAGTAAAAAGAAACATATAAATAAATGCACTCGTCAGAAGCCCTACCTCTCCGATTTTAAGAAATTATTTGCCCTGCAATCCAATATGCATTTCTGTTTCCAACCTGCAGAAAATAACAGGTTATTGCATAATTCAGACTCAACTGAGGGGCTGCAGAGGAAGCAAGAGCTCAAGGAGTCCAGGAGAAGACAAGGAAAGCAGAGTCACGTTTAACAACGCCTTTTCCTGACCCATCATTTCGTCTGAAGAGAAGCAGTGGAGTGGAGAGGTTCCACGTGGCCATGGCTCTGCAAAACCCAGTAGTTGCTGCGAGGACATTTCCAGCCACATTTTCCTCCTGAGCTACTGAAGGGCGATTTATTTTTTGCTGCAACAAGAGTCTATTTAGCATTCCAGAAACGACACGCCACTTCTCTCTGGAGCTGAGAGGAACCTTGCATCCAGCAGCTGACACGCTTCGCAGAATTGACAATTTGGTTCTTCTGATAAACTGCAGCACGGCAACTCTGATTTTACAGATTACTCCCTGTGAAAGGAAAACGCCATGTCCTGTTACGTGCACAGTCTGTTTTCCCTTTGTCTTGAACAAAGAAGAGGTAGCTATTTATTACGTTATTCCATAAGAGCCTGGGTTCCCATCTTTCCATCCAGAGTTCCTCAATATTAAGATTTTAAAAAGTAGGAAAAACATTGAAATATACTAGGAAAGTAAGACATTTCCAAGTTGCATTAAAGGATTTGCATCCAGCCTTAAAGGTTTTCTAGATACAGCATGTAAGAACTTAAGAAAAAAGCTTATTATGAGTGCTTCAGTACTCGATACTTCAGGACCTCTGCCCCATGGCCTTGCAAAGCAGCGGCCACTGCTGGGAAGGAGACTCAACAAAGCTTCTTTATTATAAATTGACTCAGACTTTCTTCCTACAAACTGTTTCCACCCTGTTCCCAAACCTGCTTCTATTTGCTAGTACTCATGTGGCTATTTTCAGAGCTATGTAGAAACTGCCCCTTTAATATTATCTCAATTTAACTGTTGGGGAAATTATGACATCAACTAATGAAGTGACTTCCCCGTAGCCACAGGAAGCCCCACGCTGCCATGTGCCCTCCAGACCCAACCTCACCCCCTGCCCAACACAGCCTGTGGGGCATCTCCCTTCTGTCCCCAAACCCTCCCATCTTTTGAGCCATGCGTCCTGCTGCCCTCACCCACAGGAAGATCAAAACTGGCAACTTAAAGATTCAGGGAGGCTGTCCGTCCACACCTGGGTTACCTTCTCCCTGTAACATACTGGTGTTGGTCAAGTCTTCTTCAGCCTCACCAAGAGGCGTACAAGCCCCTTGCAGGTGGGAAAACACAATCACATCCCTCCTGTGCTGTTGTTGGTCAGAGTGCTGGCTGCAGGACAGGGTTATTCTGGGCTTTAGCCACCAGATTTGTTTTTCAGGCCTTCATGCTTTGGAGTCCAGTTTCTGTGCTTTGTGGCACTTTGGCACCAAAATATTATTACCTGGCCAAACAGAACCCACTGAAAAGCAGATGGAAAAGTAATGGCTTTTTTATCATCAATTTTTAACTGCTAAGAGCTTTGTGATCTCATGTATTTCCCATAGCTGCAACGGCTATTTTAGACAAATTATCTTCTTCACTGGTAGAAATTTCCCCAATCACTGAAAGAGGATATTAAAGCAGCTAACGAGAAAATGGCAAGGTTTGAATTCTAACAAAGAGATTCTGTCCCAGGCAAAGGTTCTCCAGAGGTCTCTTCTGCCCCAATCACCCTCTGATTGTGTAGCTTCGTCAGGCTATTCCCAGAGGCAATTTCTTCTCTACCCACCATGCTCTTTCAATTTCTTCCAGTTAATTTAGAATCAACGTTGGGAAACTCAGAGAAACCTGTAGGGCTATGTGTTAAGCACACACCTGACACTGACAGTAGGTGTTTCTAAATCAGAAGGGTTTCCAACACATTTTTTACTAACGGAAGGTGCCACGGCTTTGACTGTCACTGCAAGGGCACAGCTGCATCTCAGCACTCGAGCACACAGCGATGCTGCAAAACACTTCAGGACAAGTGAGAAGTAAACGGAGCGGAGAATTCAGATTGTATTTTCCTACAGCGATTTCCAGATTGCAGCATTTAGCCAGAGAAAGCTAAGCACTGAGGGGAAATAAGTGCTCTCTGGACATGGGGAATTCCCTGCCCCTCTGTGTTGGGCAAATGATGTGTATCTGATAACATGATCTGACCTTCTGCCCAGAGCAAGCCACAGAGCCCATCTCAGTTCCTGAATAGCAGAGACCGAATCTCATTCTCTTGGCTGAAGAAGAACTGCTTCTGCCTTTTGTCCCCATCTTTTCTGTGGAGAAGGATGGGTCCTCTTGGGATAACACGTCTCACTTCTGCCATCCTGGCCTCAAAGAAGCTGGTACCACCAAACAGCAGGGTGACCATCGGCTACAGTGGCCTTTCTTTGTCTTTGGCAGTGAGCATGTCTCTGATGGGGAGGGTGAATAGAGGGCAGACAAGGAGATCACATAGTTCTGAGCACGGAGGCACAAACAGCTTCATGACTAACTGAAGGGCTAATCCAGTAACGCTACAGCACAGGCAGGGCTCACATGGCAGAGAGCAGTTCTGGGTTTTGGAGCCAGCCCTGAATTCTTTGCATGCGATATAGAAGCAGCACAACTGCCTGGAAGGAATAATTTAGGGCCAGGAAGACTCCGAGATTCTTACATTTAATTTATGAAATATCAGCCCACAGAAGCCTACGTGTTCCTGGCTTGGTGCACTCTGTGACACTCACCTGTTCTAACCACTAAATGGATCTAGAAGAAACTCAAGATATGCTAGAGCCTTTCCTGATATTTTCACTTACCTACCAGCAGTGGTTTTATCTGTTGCAAGGAGTAGGTGCAATTGCAAATGAAAGAGGGGAGGAGTCAAGGCAATCTTGTCTGGAAAAAAAGGACACGTGGCCTAAGCCACTGGAACTGCAGAGAAAGGCTCTAGTGAGGTGCAGTACAATTTAGGATGACACACACGATGCTGCTTCTGCTGGCTGCGTACCTGACCTACATCTACAGGCATCAAAGTGTTACATCCTGTACACGCTCCTCAATTGTTTTGTTTTCTAGGATGTTTTTAAAATTCTGTTTGTAAAGCCTATCATAACCTAAAAGGTGGCTCCAGTAGTGGGATATGAAAGACAGTACCAACTTGTCCCATGCCTCCTCTTCCTCTGTATGACAGCAGGGTGGAGAAAAAAGTGACAATTGAAGGCACGATCGATAAACCTGGCTGTGCTGCCTCGTACCTGCCAAAGATACTCTGACTTCACACTGGCCAAAACATTACCTGCCATTCAACAACCTCCAAAACCAGGGAAAGGAGAAAAACTAGCCAACAGAAGAAAAGTATGAAATGACATTGAAAACCTTGCTACAGTCTTAATCCCTTCCACAATTTCCAGTCTTGTTCCACTGCAAGATGCTTGCCTTGCAGATACTGTCCCAGCCAACACGTGAAAAAGCAGCTGAGATCCTACGCGTCTCATAATCCAGTGTAACAGACTGCAAATAAATCAGAGCAAAAACCCCTGTGGCTCTCAAGTACTTCATGACCTCAGGGCCTCTGCACATGTCAGTCCCTGTTTACAAGCACAGATTTAGCAAAGACAAACCCACCAGCCCAGTATTCCCTGTACTGCCGTCGCACACAGCTGTTATCAGCAGCGCCAGTTGCCTGGACTGGTGACTCAAGCACCGCACTCTTCCCTCTGCAAACAGGTCTCGTTTCCCACGCTGGTTTTCCTTGATACTTTCCCAGTGATTGTGCTGGTGTCACCTCAGCCAACTTTTCTCATTTCTCCTCTGCTTCCTTTTCACCCTACTTTCAGAGATTCCTGAAGTTCCTCCTTAGCTGCGGTTCTGCAGGGCTCCTGTCACACCTTGATACGCTCATGGTCTCCTTCCCCTGCATTCAGACCTGCCCCAAAACCTCACCCCGGCTCCTCTGGTCACACCAGCTTTTACTTCTTTCAGAGGCTTCTGACTCAGTGGCTCTTTGTTGGTCCCTTAGAACTGGAGCAAGCAAAGCTATCAGCTGATTATTTTCTCCACCTTACTTTTATTCTTCCAAACAGAAGGATTACACGTTGCATTTCCTCTGGAAACTACATAGCATGCAATTTAGATAATCCATTAGGGCCTCAACAAACTCACGTGTTTTCATACGTAATACAGAAAGTCTTACAAAGCAGTTGTCAGAGGCAGCAGTGGATAAAGGCATCCTAATGAAATGAAATAATTCCAATAAGGATTTCCACAGCAGTGCTGAGAATTCCAACCCCAGAGCGTTTACATGAAGTAAGTTTTGGCAGTTTGGTTTGCCACAGTTTCCCTGTTTACCAAACGGGGACAAATAGAACCTCAAGTGTCTGCTACAGCTCTACTGAGCGCTACTGAAATAAAATTTAAGGAAATTAAAAAAGACAATAAAAAGAGGTTACTTTCAAACAAAACCAGAAAGAGGTGAAGGCAAACCACTGTTTTATTTCAAAGCACAGACGTGCTTCCATAAATAATTACAGACTGGTAAACCCTAAATACAGCTCTCGTTGTGCACCCCGGAGGAGTTCAACCCAGATTCAAGTTCAAACAGGCAGGGAACAGCAGAGGCTTCAGACAGCTCGGAGGGAGAGCCCTTTGCTCCAGCTGTAAGGGTCTGATGTTTGGTTATGAACACCTCCTGCAGGATCTGCCTCCCCACTACCCCAGCCGTGAACCAAAAAGTGAAACCACCTCACCTGTTTTCTTTTCCAAGCTAAATATAGGACAAAAGAGTGAAAAGCACAGATGGTGAAAGCACTGCAAGTTTTTAGGCTCTTCTGCTCTAGGAATTTAAGCTGCTAAAGCAAAACACAGGCTAAGCCTTCTGAAATACATTCGTAACTCAGCTCTGTCACCCACGGCAAAGCCCAGCTTTACAGATCACTGCGAGTGACCGCTGTCATCCTATTAGACATGGGATTCATTTAATCTGAATGGTTGGTGTGAAACAACTCCTTCATATTTCCCTGATCTTGCCATCTCTCCTGACCCTTCCTTGCAAATTTCCAGACAGAAAAGGAACAAAAACACACCCCATGCAGCAATGACTTCAAATGAAGACAGAACAAAAGGAACACGAAATTATCTCATGTGCAAATTGAAAGCAGAAAATAAAGGCAGATTAATGATTCAGTAACCAAATTCTTCCAGGCAAATGAGCGTAGCTGAAAGAAAGACCCACAGGGAGTGTGAAGCTGAGGTATTTAGAGGAAGCAAAACTGGAATGGAAAAACATAATCTTTTCATACAACATTAAAATGTGTTCAGAATACATCCCTGCAAAACATCCACAAGTTATGCAAGAGAGGGGAGAAGGGCAGGATCAGACCAACCACCCCAAATGTCAGAGTAACTCCAGCTAGGTGGAAAACAGGTAAAGTTCCAGAATTTTTTGCTACTCCCTGTTCTCCCTGGAACCACACGAGGAGAGACCCAGACGAACGCTAACAACTGGCCCCATCGGAAGGGAAAAAGGGCACTTGGAGCCAGAATGTGCTGTAACTGTGCAAAATAAGGCAGACCGAACAGCAGTATTAAGTAAACACACCAAGAAAAGTGTATTTATCTAAAAAAAGGAGATGCCCAGAATTGTCCATAAGAACAACGCACACACCCTTTCATCCTAGGAGGAGTGGTACCTGCCCAGCTCTATTGCAGCCTCCCTTAATAACTGCCCTCATCCATCTCTCCTCGTTATAAATACTTTAGTGCCTCCTGACAAGAAGACTGAATCCATAAGAACCGCGACATGATGATTTGTGGTGGAATGAGACAGAAAGCTTGAAGATTTGTGATGTCAGATCTAGCAGAAATTCATTTAGATTACTGCACTGAACAGATAAAGCAGCCGCCTCTATTACACTCCTATTTGGTAAAGTGCCTGGAAGCTGGAATATACTGAGCAACTAGTGACTCAGAACCACTGCAGACAGACACTTTATTGAGGAGACTGCTCGCTTAAAGTTTAGGGGGATTTTCCCTGAGGTTCCATAAACTCTTGGGAATTACTACCAGCCTCAGAGAGCCAGGATTCCCAGGTCTTCAGCTCCTTGCTCCAGCACCACCATCACGTAACCCCACACAAGTCCCTTCAAGCCCCCTGCTTTGTACCTGAGAGTCTCCACCAGTAAAAACACAAAGGACTCGATCACCTGCACCGTGCCACGCTGTGCCCTCAACCAGTATCCTCAGAGACACACCACCTTTATATCTCATCATATTATTCTGATCTTTCAGCAATGCAGAGGGAGGATGTGCCTGTGGCCATGAGATAACACAGAAACTGCTAGCTCTCACACAGCTCTTTCCTTTCACAGGAGAGGACAAACTCAGGCACCAGGACTTGCCCAAGGTCAATCTCCTGGTCAGTGGCAGAGCCACAGCTGAAGCTGTATTTACTGGCTCACAGGAGAAGCACCAAATGACGGTCTTCCTCACTACACCCTTTAGTGCCTTTAACAAACTTCACTGAAAATGGCAAAACATCATCCAAAAACGGGCGACACATCACTGAAAATGGCAAAACATCATCCAAAAACGGGCGACACATCACTGAAAATGGCAAAACATCATCCAAAAACGGGCGACACATCACTGAAAATGGCAAAACATCATCCAAAAACGGGCGACACATCACTGAAAATGGCAAAACATCATCCAAAAACGGGCGACACATCACTGAAAATGGCAAAACATCATCCAAAAACGGGCGACACATCACTGAAAATGGCAAAACATCATCCAAAAACGGGCGACACATCACTGAAAATGGCAAAACATCATCCAAAAACGGTGAAACATCACTGAAAATGACAAAATATCATCAAAAAATGACAACCAAGTGCCCGAGCGTGTGCTATGGGTATCGGGTATTACAGCAATCCTTCTCACCCTCGGTACCTCTTGCTGTTTGTATCCTCCTCTCGTCTCTCGAGCCTTTATCCACGCTCACCCTCTCCCAGCCGAGCGGGAGCCGCTGCTGGAAGGGGCCCGATGCCTACAGCTGCCCCCACGGGTGANTGGCAAAACATCATCCAAAAACGGGCGACACATCACTGAAAGTGGCAAAACATCATCCAAAAACGGTGAAACATCACTGAAAATGACAAAACATCATCCAAAAAGGGCGACACATCACTGAAAATGGCAAAACAT
>VZRU01017153.1:25612-42578 GCA_013398155.1 Pedionomus torquatus | reverse complement strand
TTTTACCCCCAAAGGGGTAATAAAAATATACCGAAGTACTTCGTATCTGAACAGATCTGATGAGGTTTCAGCTTCTAACAATCTCCTAAAGCTGATTACTTCACTTTGCACTTAAACCTAATAAAGTTGCATTACAGGCATACTTGGAAATGTTCCAAGATAGCTCATAAATTCTTGTTTGTAACTATCTGTCTTCTCTTCCTCCTCCAAGCTCCTGGTGCTATAGTTGTTCCCTTTGACTTGAAAGTTTATTGTTAGATCTGACCTTTTCTTTATCTCATAGTATCACCCTTGGGTTAATAAAAATAAAACTGTATGGGTGTCATTCCTTCTAGCTTGCAGGGAGCTTAGTTCCTGACTTGGGATGTTTTTCTCCCCTTAGTTAATAGTAAACTCATTCTGATATAATCAAACATGTAATACCATTAATATATCCTCTGGCACGTTAAATGAATGTTGCACCTTAAATAACGCACTGGTAGAATCACAAGCCCCTCCCCTGACTAGATTTGTAGAAAATCTTTCATTGGCCTCAGGTCATGAATATTGGGACTAGTTAACTGTAACCATCTTGTCTGCTGTAGTTTTATTTAAAAAAAAAAACGGGTCTATACTGACCTATGTTATGAAAGTTTTCGGGGAAATATTTTGAATATCCTTTTGAAAATTGGCATCGGTGGACGGTGATAGCAAGAAAAAAGTTCAGCGACTGTAATAGATTATTCAGGTACTGCATGAGAAAAGTTAATCATTAATTATTTTCTACACAAGGGTTATTGGAGGTGATATCAGGGACAGATTTATTTACATTTGCAACTTTTGAGGATTTTGAGCTAGCTGTTTTCCTGTAGCTTTTGTATACTGCCAGAACTTCACTAGGTAGCTTTCTGTCATGAATGATCAACTTTATAGCTTGATTTATGAATAGGTGAGGAGAAAAGCTTCTTCCTTCAGCTGCCCTGGAGATAGGCTTAAATAGCTGTTGCTGCTGTGACATGTTGAACTGAATGTGCTCCTTCCTGTTTCCACAAAGGCTTTGTTGGACTCCAAAACTTAAAAGGATTTATTAAATCTATCTAGTCAGTTCTTCTGTGTCTTAGCATGTGTTGATGCTGCACTTGCTGCTGTTGACTACAGCTTTTGAAGGCCAGCAGCCTCCAAGTGTCAGTACTTAAGACTTCTTTTACAGCCTAACTGCAGCAGAATGTAAGTCAGCGTGAAAAATGGGAAATAGTTCTGATGCATAATGCTACGCAGCTCTTTGAAGTGAGTAATTGGTTCATTTTTAATTCACCTTCAAGTTTAAATAACCTTTGAGGAAAATGGTATTAAATGAAGAAGTAAAAAACAATTGGGAGAAACTGGGGCACAGAAGAAGAGAAGGTCTGAGAGCTGCAACAGATGATTCCTGTGGTCATAAACATTTTATGAGTGTGCACTTTCATTTGTCATTACTTCTCATTTTTGGCATTGAAGTTAGGACAGGAGTAGCTTTCAGCAAATCAAAGCAGAAAAACTGTAGTAGATGCCCTACTAGCCACAGCTAAATTGATTCAGTGTGGATGAGGCTGACTTGGGTTTTTTGATACAGCTAGAAAAGGTGTTTATCACCATAGTGTTTGTTATCTTTGAAACACAGTAATCACAGATCAGACACCTCCAGCTCCTTCTCCACTGCAGAAACCCTTCATTTTCTTCCTCGTGAGAGTTACTTCAAGAACCACCCAAAATGACCCAGTTCTGCAGCCTGAGAACATCTTTGCAATTTTTCATTTAGCTGTCTTGGAAAACATAGACTTTGCTTCTGTTGTACTCTGTTCACTGACACATGTCATCAAACTCATCTGTCAAATGCAAGTGCCTTTTATTACGTGGGTGGCATTGGTTGCTGTGAAATTTGGAAAGGTCTGTATTGCCAAAGCAGTGTATTACTACACATCCTTCTCCTGTAAGTGGATTTGGAACTGCAGCCCTTCAGACTCACTGATTGTCATAGCAAGTTTGACTTCAGATCCACAAGGGTTGGTTATTGATGAAACGGCTAGTGCTAGGTGCAGCTGGCCATGTTCAGTCTTGGCATGGCAAAGCAGTTACACAATGCGGCCTTTGGTGTGCAAGCTCTATAGGGTGGGAAAGGCCACGTGGGAATGTAGAAACAGGGAGGGGAAGGAATAAGAGTTTAGAGAAAGAAAACCTGTTGTTCCTCCCTTCACAGCAATTTGATTTGCTCTATTGTGAGGAAAATGGGATTTTCGCTCGTTGTCATTCAAGTTGTTAAATGGCATATTAAGAAAATCCTCATCACTCAGTGTGGAGTATACAGAAATGAAAAGTTTCTGCTGCAAATCAGTTAGCTTTAGTTCTGCTTTCAGTTTTGTTAATGCAAGAAACTGCTAAAATGCTGCTTGTTTAGTCAGTGAAATTGAATGACCTTCTGACACAGAGATGTTAAAGTATCTGCTTGCAAATTGTCATTCTTCTTACTCCTATCAGAGAAGGTGCTAGTTGAGCATGAAATATTTGGCACTTGCGATTAAACTTACTGATAAGCAGTAAAAGTTGCTGGTGTGACCTTTAAGATTTCTTTTTTCTTGGAGCATTACCTTCAAAGAAGCGGTGTCTAATGTAATTTTTCTGACAGGAAAGCATGTGCTACACCTTTTTCATAAATTCTTTCAGTGATTCTTGAAAATACACAAAGAACTGGCAATTAGGGCAACAAAGCTGGTGAGGGGTCTGGAGAATAAGTCTTACGAGGAGCAGCTGAGGGAACTGGGGTTGTTCAGCCTGGAGAAAAGGAGGCTGAGGGGGGAGACCTTATCGTCCTCTTCAACTACCTGAAAGGAGGGTGTAGAGAGATGGGGGTCGGGCTTTTCTCCCAAGTCAGAGGCAATAGGACAAGAGGAAATAGCCTCAAGTTGCACCAGGGGAGGTTCAGGTTGGATATTAGGAAAAATTTTTTACACGGTAAGGGTGAGTAAGCATTGGAATGGGCTGCCCAGGGAAGTGGCTGAGTCATTATCCCTGGAGGTCTTTAAAAGACTGGTTGACATAGTGCTTAGTGACATGGTTTAGTGATGGTTTTTATCAGAGTTGGGTTGGTGGTTGGACTAGATGATCTTAAAGGTGTGATCCAACCTGTGAACAATAGACAATTCTATGAACTGCTCAAGCTTTTCCCAAGCTGCCCTGAAACAGTGTATTTCAAAGTCAGCAATCATTTTCTCCCTCTGGTTTGTCCTTTTTGGGCCCAAAAGGATATACTGTTGTTGTCCTGTAGGCAGTGAGGAAGTAAAGGGTACTGCTGTTGCCACATGGATCCTGGACTAAAAAAATAACCCGCACAGGGAACCACAAGAATGCTGAAAAATATTCTGTAGTGCTGTCCTTGTAGCATTTTTGGGGCCTTGGTCGCCCTGATAACTTCATCTTTAAGCATGTGCTGCTGTAGGCAATAGAGGATTTTCTAATAAGAGAAGTGTCTGCCTCTGGACACTGTACTTGCTCTCACCCCAACTTAAACACAGTTAGTACATTCATCACCAGCATTAAATTACTTGATTGCAATGGGTTTGCTCCTGGAAAAATCCGTGGTTCATTCAGTCTTGTCCATTTAAAGAACATTCAATTTAAAAATAACAGTCTTCAGCATACTCTTCAGTCGTACTGAAGAGGCGTTGTCCTTCTCTCTCTCACCCTATGGCTGGGTTTCACAGTTTGTATAGGGATCTGGGTTTGAATTATCAATTATTTACTCTCTGCTCCCAAGCACTCATTCCAGGCATGGTGTAAAATGCCAGTCTCAAATGCTGTAATTTGACAAACTACATGCATAGCATCCCCTACGTAGTGCGGATCTGTGTTGGCAATAAACTCTTCAACTCTTCCTCCAGTTTAGAATTTGGATGGAATAAGTGTTTGTGTACAGTAGATTGAAGATGAAAAAATGTTCAGACTTGAGAATGTTGAAGGGAAGATGCTGTCATTTGCCATGTAGCTTTTACTCAGTGAAACTTTCTTACACATTTGTGTTTTGGAGCTTGTTTTAATTGGAAATCTACTTTGCCTGCAATTGTGGCTACTAAATTAATAGAGCTTTCTGTCATAAAATAACTTCTGTTTTGATGAAACACTCCTAAAATATCTGATTTTCGTTCCATGCCCTCCAGCAGTAGCCTGTAACAGTAATTTTAATTGATGGTGAGTTCCTGACCTCACAACTGATAGAAGCAGCTACAGGTAATACAGAGCTTTTCTGAAAATCAGTTGGTCACCTAAGAAACCTTTTCCTTTTCAATACATAGTGCTTCTAGCTAATAAAGGCCTAGTTCTAGGCTACCAGCAGCAGTAGGATTTATTCCTACCAAGCCTGAGAGAAGTGGAGGAGAAAATAATTTGATTTTCATATCCTCAGTTTTAAGTTTCCTGTGAATTGTAGAATATTTTTTTCCAGTTAAATAGCAATAGCGGGATTCATGGGGTGAAGAAAATGCCCAAAAGAAACATTTATTTCCCCATTAGTGTTGCTTCCGATGCCTCTGTATTTGGAGGTTGCTTGTGGAACAAAAAAGGGTTGAAATAGGCAAAGAGATTATTTATTTTATGCTATGGTTGGAGAAAATCCTTTCAGGATCACAGTAACAGACTGAGATCCAGATTCCTCTATTTCTCTCCTGTAGAGCATGCTTGGGCAATTTTCCTGAACCTTTTGGTCTCCACTTCAGCATGTTTCAAAAAACCTTAGAGACCCAAACGACTGATGCTCAGAAGGAGAAATGGCTGCCTCTGATCCGTGGAGTCAAGATAATTGGCACCTACGCCCAAACCGAAATGGGACATGGTTAGTTCCCTTCAGGGATCAATGGGTAACCTCTTTTCTGTAACTCCAGTTTGTAAATTGATGATGCTCCCTGGGTAAATCTAAAAGGGGAAAGGTGAAATGGTTTGGTTAAGCGTTGATGTTTCCTGCCCTATGACCATGCAGCTGCCTCGTTTCACATCCCAGCAATCACAGAGTTAGTTTTGGCCTCTTCCAGAATGCACCTCTTAGCTGATCACTGACTTTGTAGTTGTTTACCTTTGTTTTAAGGTGAGGAGGTTGTTCTAAGCCGTTGGGAGTCTTGAATTCCACTTGAACTGGTTGGAACATGTCAGTCAGCACTACAGTGTTTTTTATTTTTGCTTGAATTTGGGGCATGTGTGTCTCGGTTCTTCGAGCGTGACTGGCCTGCATAAACAGGTCAGAAGTGTGCCTTTTGATGTGACATAGCAGGATGAAGTTGAGCATTTTTGTTTTTGAGAGTAAGGTATGCTTTGCCCCAAGCACTTTTCTTCCAGATGTTACTCCATTGCAGCTGTACAACTTCATGGAAAGATCCATCTTGGTTTCAAAGAAGAAAATCATCTTATTCCTACTATTGTTGAAAACAACTTTCACTTCAAATGGAAGAATGTTTAATGGATCAGAAAACAGTCTTCTGGCCCAGAATTGTGTCTGTTTAACACCAACAAGAATAGTTTCATAAACCAAAGACTCCAGTGCTTGTGCTGGCATCTAAACTTGGAAAGCATGTACAAGTCTGGACAATTGCAAAAGTCAGATGGAAGTTCCAATTACCTGGCTGTTCAGTTAGAGCTGCTCATGTAGCTGACAACCTTTGTAGAAGATGCAACGGTGGAAGTCCTGTGTCTGTTCTGCTTGGGAGAGATGAAGAGAGAAAAGCTAGCTGAACACCCGAAGCTGAGACAACCAAATGGCAACAATAAATGTCAGCTGACCTTGTTTGCTTTTTCACACCAACTTCTTTAAATCAGACATGCATCCACACAAAAGTGATTTATTTTCCTTGCTATTTCACATCAGATAGCTGCACTTTCTTGCCTGGTGATGGTCTGGTTTGCTTATAGTTCTCATGTTGTTTGATGTTAAAATGAGTATTTCTACACTTAATAGAACTAATATGGTGATAGTGTGGTAAAGTAAATATATTTTTCGTGCTCAGTAATTAAAATGCAACCATTCCTGCTGTGAGTGTTGAATATCTAACTACTTAATTAGTAAAGCTTCTGTAGTAATTGTCACTGAGCTCTGCTTAATTTAATCCTGATGTTCAGAAACTGGTGCTGGATTATTGAATTGAATCCGAGCCTGGCTGGGTACTTACTCAGTTTTATCTTAGTGAGTACCTACTTGACAGCCTGTATTGATTTTAACCTATTCCATGGTGAATAAGTCTCTCGAAAGACAATGCACGAATAGCACAGGGCTGAAAAGGAAACAAAAGGGAGCAATGAAAATACTGTACTGTTTCTACCTGGTGTATAGCTACTGCTAGTAAATAAGTGTTTTCTTTCAGTCTTTGACTGTCAGCTGTGTACCTTTCACCAGTACTGAACTCCCCTAAATCTGGTGTTCCTGATAACCCATTAGCCCCGTGTTGAGCATGGCCATTGTTAGTCAAAAAGCATAGAAACCATGGCTGCTGGGTTTATTAGGTGATTGAATTTATTTGTAGGTGTCTGAGAATACCAAGAACTAGAGTTCTTAGGAAACTTTAGGGATAGAGCTAGTTCATATTAATGTGCATCTAGAGGTAACACAAGAATACTTCTTCCCACTTTGATAAGAATGCAAACTGAGTTTGAGCTAGGCTCAGATCTTTCCATAATGTGTAAATCGTTTAGATGTATATATTCCTGTCGAAGACCAATTACATTATTTCATACATGAATGTGCCAGATAGAAAACCTTTGTACAGAAGGTACTGATCCTCAGTCTGTATTCCCACTATTTTAATACTCAAAGCTGTCAATATTTAAAGATTTAACAAGCATTTAATTCTTGATATTGAAAAACTTTAATAGACCACTTAGCTGCCTAACAGTGGTGCTTGACAAAACTTGGAGGAAGAGCAGTTCTAATGGAACATGTTTAATTGGAAAGACTTTGTGTTGGTGATTCACAGGTTGAAAAATGTTCCCTTTTTTTCCAGATTGTTTATGTTCACATCTTTGACTTACACGTGCAGAGCACTGTCCTTTTAAGAGAGCTTTTAAAAATAGCAAAAGTGGAAGGGGCTTGAGTTGGAATGTAATAGTAATGTATGCTAGTTGTGCCTGATCTTTAATGAAAAAAAAAAAAAAGTGAAGTAGATAGTACAGTTAGGACTATCCTTTAAAAAAAAAAAAATAAAGCTTTGTGGAAAAGTAGCTTGTTCAGCTAGATAACTTACTAGACTTCTACCAGGTTCTACCCTGAAACTACAGGAAAGGGAGTAAAAAGGACTTTCTGTACCATCTTTTTCAAAGATACTTTCTGTATCTTTGGGTGAAGGCTCACTTCAGCCAGATCACGTTTTCAACAAACTGACATTCTGAATCAGCCCATTTAATTTAGGCATGCTGCAGTTTCTAAACCACAATGAAGCTAGTCTTTCATTTGGTTTGGATTAATCCTTTTTTTAATCAATCATGGTGCATCAAAAATACAGGAATGTTGCAAATGCATTTTATGTATGATTATAAAGAAATGCATTGCAGCATGTTTATTTCAGAGGAAGTGTAATTTCTTACGTAGGTCTGAGAAAAGGACAGTGCTCTGGCTTTCTAAAATACACTTGCTGAATTCAGATTTACACATGAATCACTTATTTTTTTCTTTTTGTCTCTTCCTGAATCTCCACCACGAATCCTCATGCTTGCTTCCCTCCCATAACATTCCCTTCACGCTCCCATCCCATGAAACTTCTTCACAGCTTTGTTCATCGTGGACGGCCTGAGCCTCTGGACCTTCATCTGGGCATGTTCCTCCCCACCCTTCTCACCCAGGCAACCCCAGAGCAGCAGGATCGCTTCTTCATGCCTGCCTGGAACCTGGAGATCATTGGCACTTATGCCCAGACTGAAATGGGCCATGGTACAGTACATTCACTAAATGCTATTTCTGAGAATGGCTTTGTGTACAAAGGATTCCCCTGCCTGGGAAAAATGGTGTGTGTTTACCCCACCGCTTTTGTGTGTGCAGTTGTGGCTATAGGGAAAAGTGGACTGCCTCTGAAATTTTTAATGAATCATTATGCCTCGTGCTGCTTGCCCTTTTTTTTTTCTCCTATAGGAGAGTTTGATGCCTGCAGCTCTATATATGAGCAACACTGAGTGCTACTTTTATTCCATTTGAAGCAGTATAGATTATTGCATGTGGCTTTGGTGATGTCGATTTGATGTTATCTGTTTATTGCTGCACTTACCACTCTTTCCAGTGTGATTTCTGCTTTGCTCTACTTAATGGTCAGTGTGAAGACAACAGGACAGAGCTTTAAAGTCCTGAAAGAGATGCCAAAAAAAAAAAAAAAGTAAGAGTTGCTTGTTACCTTGGGACTGACCTTGGATCAGAGAACATGTGGATGACTTGGTTCCAACGCTCATTGGGGAGCTCTCTTCCCCCATTTCTTTAGTTTGCTCCCATGTGTCCTTTTTAATTGGACCATGAAATGTATTTTTTTAATTCTCTGTCTCAAGCAAACTTTGTTCTTTGTTGTTGCTTTGCTTTCGAGCCCTGAAATGGATTTTGATAACTCCAGCAGTATTGTGATCGCAACACTTTTAATCCAAGTTTCAAAGGGAGGATATGCCTTGGGAAACTTTAGTTTTGACATCTGAGAGTCGCAGATGAAAATTATTTTCTAAAAATGAGCAGGATTCACCTCTGTGATGAAGTGAAATGTAGAGACTGTATGAAGCATAAAGTAACTGCAAGTCTGTGGAGAATCTCTTGCAACTAGTGAGGTCTGAAGATCCTTTACCAGCAAAGTAAGCCTGTGTTGAGATGCCTGTGGAAGTCTTACCGTGAACTCTATTCTTTGGAAACGTGGTTGCGTCAAGGTGATACCATTTTTTGTGCTGAAGCTTTCTGTAGACTCGCTGGTTCTATCCTGCTCGGTCAGCTCAGACAGAGCATTCACGTAGCAGGAGTGTTCACAGCTTCTCTAGCTTAAGCAAGTATGCCTGATGATTTTTATTTTACTTTTTTATAAGCATGCAGGACAATGCCACCACTGAGACAGGTATGTGTGAAATAAAGAGTTGGGGGCAGAAGACAAAAGACCATTCCTGGAATTGTTACCGTCATCTTTTCACAGTCTCTTCATCTACCTGCATCAGTACCCTAGTGTATACATGCTGTTCCTTGCTGTCTTGGAGCTATGGGTGATCTCATTCAGAAGAAACTGCTCCATCAAGTGAGGAGAGTGCAGGCCTGATGAGGGGATGAAGAGATGTTGGGAACTACTTATTTCATCTTGTGGCTGAAAAGCGTATGATTTTTAGTTTGCAATGTAATCAGATTGCAGTTTTAGTGAAATCCAGGTGAGCGTGCTTTTGTGGACCTTTCTGACTGAGAAAGGGCTTTTAGTGTATAATAGCAAAAAGGTGTCAGATTGGAGGTGTTTGGAAAACTAGTCATAGACCACTGGGGAAAAAATAAAACCAGTATGTTTTCTCAGAATTGGCTTCAGGTCCCAGACTATGGTCTGACTCTCAATTTCTTCCTTAATTGGTTGATATTTAGTTCCTTATATAGCCTAAAAGCAAAATTAAAATTTGTACATTACTACTGGAGTTCAACTTTCCATTGTCCAATTTTGTCATTGTCTATGTTTTGTGACTGACTTTCTGCAAAAACAACGTGTTTGCTTATTTTCAGGAACTCATCTTCGGGGTCTGGAAACTACAGCCACTTATGACCCCGCCACCCAGGAGTTCATCCTCAACAGCCCCACTGTGACCTCCATCAAGTGGTGGCCGGGTGGACGTAAGTGCATCGCTGTGTGTCTAAATCTGGAAGATGTGTGGGAAAATTTAGGGAGGTGATGTCACGTGTATTGTATCTACAGAATGGTGATTGAAAGTTGATCCCAAGAGTTGGTAGAAAGGCAGTTACTCACTCTTGCACAACAAGTAACAGACTTACCAGAGCCTACTGCAACTTTGGATTATCTGTGTGCTCTGAATTGCTTCTCACAGTCATTCACACTCTATAGATTTGGTGTAATTCTTGACCAGTTGTATTAAAATCTTTATAATTCTTTCAGCTCCACTGGCAAGTTTGCCAAGGACTTAAGTATCATAGAGTCAAGAGAATGGCATTGGGCAATGTTGAATGACATGAGCAACTGTTTGTTTAGCTAGTAGAATTTTGTCTAGCTGTAGAATTCAGATAATAACCAGTGTTGTAAATCTGGTTTTCTAACGTGTGGTGTGGTTAAGGTAATCTCAGATCCTGCTTTAAGGAAGGAGGCTGTCTGTATATAATTAAGTTGATTGTTGTATTTTCTTCCTTCTGACTCCCACTCCTGTTGCAGTTGGGAAGACGTCAAACCATGCCATTGTCCTGGCTCAACTCTACACTCAGGGCCAGTGTAAAGGCCTTCATGCCTTCATTGTTCCCATACGGCAGCTGGGTACCCATGAACCTTTGCCAGGTAAAAAAATGATGTTAAATGTTTAGTGCTCATAGAATACATTAGATCTGCTTCTCTCCCGCTATAAGCAGCTGTATGTGACTTGCTAATGTACATGGCTTATTTCACTAGCTGATTTCAGTGAGATGATAGGTCACGGGGTTTAAAGAAGTCTTTCTTCTGACTGAATTGTCACTAAATCATCTTGCATGTTGCACTTTCAATGTGAAGGTTATTTTGGGATTTGATTCTGTCCCCGTGTTTCCCTGTGTTTTGTGAGGCAGTGTGTCCTTATTCTTTCCCTTTCAGAAAGCAGACCTTTCATCCTTCTCTAGTTAAAAGTGAGATGCATGATCTTTAGAGGCAGCTCCCCCAGTGACTGGATCAGTAGGACTGCATGTAAATTATGAAGATCACCATGTTTTGATGTCTGCGTTTCTGTCAAAGAGATCAAGGTCCTCGTTAGCTGTTACTCATAATGATGCCAGGACTTGCTGGAAAACTAAACAGTCCCTTTATTGCAGAAGGCTTGAACCTCTCGTGTGGAGTTTAGTTCTTGTTTCTTAACACAAGCGACTTTGTCTGTGGCAGGTATTACAGTGGGTGACATTGGGCCAAAATTTGGTTATGATGAAATGGACAATGGCTACCTGAAAATGGACAACTTCAGAATTCCTCGGGAGAACATGCTCATGAAATATGCCCAGGTAAAGCACTGCATTTCAGCACATGCTGTTAGAATTGGACACTTCAAATGCTGTTGAATATTGTGCTTCAGTGTGCTTCAATGGTTGAGTATTACACCAGCAAGGTTGTAGGTTGCCTTTAAGTGCTTCTTGATGAGTTTAGAGCTTGGGAAGTGAATATGTAAAAGGAAGAAAACTGTGAAAATCAACAGGTCTTTGTTTGTTTGCAGGTTGAACCAGATGGCACCTATGTGAAACCACTCAGTGACAAACTAACCTATGGGACTATGGTCTTCATCAGATCTCTCATTGTAGGCGATTCAGCTCGCTCCCTGTCCCGGGCTTGCACCATTGCCATCCGCTATAGTGCAGTGAGACACCAGTCTGAGCTAAAGCCAGGGTAAGTGCAGTGAAGTAAAAGAACAACCTAAGTGCTGAGGAAAGAGTCGTGGTTGATGTTTGCAGTTTTGTTAGTGTTTGCCAGCCACTGTTTTGCTAACTCATCTGTATTTTGCTCTAGGGAACCAGAACCCCAGATTTTGGATTATCAGACCCAACAATACAAACTCTTTCCTCTCCTGGCAACAGCATATGCTTTTCACTTTGTGGGAGCTTACATAAAAGACACCTATCATCGTATTAGTGGAGACATCAATGAAGGGGATCTGAGTGAGCTGCCAGAGGTACTGTGTCCTCCCTTGATTTCATACAAGGTTTCTTTACAGCATAGGAGAAAAAGGCTTTCACTCACAAGACATCTTGTAATTCTTCAGATTCAGAGATCCCAAAACCAGTATGTACTGGTGACTTTTATTTCTTAATAATTTCTTAATTTGCATTATTCTTTAGCATCCCTTTACCAAAAAAATAAAACTAGGGAGTAATGCACACTGAGAAAACTACTGTGAATATATTTTTTTAAAAGGTGACTTTCCAGGAATGATGGCATATCATTTTGGAGTGGAGTTAAGACTGGTCTTGTGCTGTAGTTTCTTGATTCTTCTTCCAAGTCAGTAGGGTAGAACTGGTGTGTTGATTCAAGGTATCAGTACTATACTGAGGGGTTTGGATTGTAAAATGTCAGTTTTCAGTTCGGGATTCTGTCTGAGAACCCAGTGTGACAATAGTCAATTGAAAATGGTCTTGGATGTAATGTGTAGAGACAGAAAGGATAAGGTACTCGAATCTTAACATGTATAGAGACTTCCATATAAATAGTTTGGCTTGCCAGAGAGTTTTTACAAGGAAAACAAGACTCTGTGGGACGCTGGAAGGATGGTGGTGACTCTACATATTTATTTTTTTTTTCTGGTGTGTGTGTGTGCACAAGCTAAGAACAGAAAATAGAATCATCTAAACTGGCTTTGCTTTTGTCCATCAGCTCCATGCACTGACAGCAGGGCTGAAGGCGTTCACCTCCTGGACTGCCAATGCTGGTATTGAGGAATGTCGGATGGCTTGTGGTGGGCATGGCTACTCCCGCTGCAGTGGCATTCCTGACATCTATGTCACATTCACCCCATCCTGCACCTATGAGGGAGAAAACACAGTCATGATGCTGCAGACAGCTAGGTATGTAGCTTCTGTGCACAGACATTCTTGCCTTGGCGTTATGATCTTTGCAGCTGAAGTTATGAGCAGAATAATCCCATATTACCATGAAACTGGTCTCATATCTCTGTCCCTTGACCTATTTTTGACAGAAAGGTATATGTCTGCAACTGTTCTTTGCTAGTCTGACCCTAAGTAATTCTCTCATTTCAAACAACTTACGAGTAAGGCCTGCTACTTGTTGTCTCTATTTCCAGGTTCCTTGTCAAAAGCTACACCCAAGTTAGTTCTGGGCAGCGGGTTACTGGCATGGTGTCCTACCTTAATGATCTCTCCAGGCAACGCATTCAGCCACAGCACGTGGCTGCCAGAACTGTGACTGTGCGAATCAATGATCCAGTCAGCTTGGTAGAGGCCTACAAAGCACGTGCTGCCCGGTGAGTTCGCACTTAAAAGACTGAGCTCAGCAGCAGTAAAATTGTGTGTTTTGGGAGATGGTAGTGATGTACTGCCCTGTTAAAGTTAGATTCTCAAGATGTGGTTTGCAAAGCTTTGCTCCACGTGTTGATTTGAAGAGGTGACACCCTTTATGAAGCTGGGTCAGTCTGAAGTGCTTTGAGGTTACAAGAGGCCGCATACAGCCTACACATTGCCTAGTTACTCTGCTCTGTTCCATTTTGAAATCTTTTTCTTATTAAAATATAAAGTATATTCAAGCATACAAATACCAACATTGTTCAAACTACTCAGAGATCTGTCTGAAGAGAAACAATCCTGGTATTAAAGGCTGTTGTGAAGGAAGTGTACCTATATACAAGTTAGTATTCAAGCACCAGATACGTGTGTAAGGTGTGTCGTCTTGCCCCTCTTGCAGTTGTGCTCTGGCTGCAGTGGTGAGGATGGGAGTTTACAGCTACAACTGTCACTCCAAGCAACGTATTTGGTCATATCACACAGCCTCCGAGTTCTTCTTGTATGAATTAGGTGTATGTAGTCTTGTTAACGTGCATGACCTTTTGTTCTTTCGTTTATGAAATAGACTTGTAGAAGCTGCAGCAAAGAATTTGCAAGCTGAACTGAACCACAGAAAGACCAAGGAGGATGCCTGGAACAGAACTTCTGTTGATCTTGTGCGAGCATCTGAGGTCAGTGATGTGCCTGATAAAGAAATATGCTATAAGTTTCTCATCTTTTCATGAACCTGATTCACCTTCCTTCTATTTCTTGTAGGCGCACTGTCACTATGTGATAGTGAAGCTTTTCACAGCCAAGCTGGCCGAGATCAGTAACGCTGCAGTTCGTGCTATCCTGACCGAGCTGTGTCTCCTGTATGCCCTGTATGGGATCAGCAAGAACACAGGGGATTTCTTGCAGGTTGGTGTCTTTCTCCAACACTGAGTCTCTAGAGCCAGAGTCATTGTTTGCAAAGTTGCTTAAAATGCAAAGTTGCACAAAGGCATAAGATCTTGGCAGTTGATTTCTAGAAGGCCATTAGCATTGTGGGTCTGGTAGAGGCCTCTTTTCAGATTTCCCTTGTGATCTGCCAGAAGCAGAGCTGGATGATAAATGGTAACATGGCATTCATCTAGGTTAGATTAAATGTTTTCCAGTTAATGACTAGGTGTTGTATGTTAAAAAACAAGGAGTTAATAAAGGAGATGTAAGTTAGAGATGGTCTGACAGCTGTGTGCATTTGTAGATCAGTGCAAAAAAGGGGGATATTATACTCCAAGTCCTAACCCATCCTTCAGTGAAAGGGTTTAAATTGTCAGGCATTCCTTTTCTTCTTTTTATTCTTTCAGTTTGAGAAAGTATTTGTGCAGCAGTCTTTTATTTTGTCTTTGGGCAGATAGGGTATGTTTTGTCTTACCATTTTCCTCTTTCTACTTACCAAAATATTCCCTGAAACCAGGAAGAATTTAATATACATGTATGCCCATTCTTCAAGAAAATTTGCTGTTAGCATACAGGCACCCTGAAGAACGAGTCTCCCATTACAGATTAAATAACTGAGCAGCGTGGTGGGCTTTGCTGGGCATCTCCTTCCGCTTGTATGCGAACAAATTGCCAAACTGATTACTTAGCACTTCATAAAACACTAGGATTTTGTTGTTTTGGGTTTTTTTTAAGTGCTCAGTTTCTGTTGGGGAGGGAAGCAGACTTATCTTAGACCATAGGGGAAGGGAAGGTTCTGGCAACTTGCATACTCTTCTGATAATCTCTCTTTTCCCCAAGGCGGGTATTCTGACTGATGCCCAAATTACTCAAGTGAACCAGCGTGTGAAGGAGCTCTTGGCTATAATTCGTCGCAATGCAGTAGCACTGGTAGATTCCTTTGATTTTCATGATGTTCATCTTGGATCTGTGCTTGGCCGATACGATGGCAATGTCTATGAGAACATGTTTGAATGGGCAAAGAAATCCCCACTGAACAAAACAGAGGTAAAGAAACTATGTTTTTTCATCTTTGTGTTATGCATCCAGAGAAATAACCTAGTTTAGGGCTTTTTAATTTTGCTCCAGTGATCTTGGCATGTAATTGATGAAGAGGGGAGAAAAGTCACTTAGGGTAATGGACCAAAACTAGCAACCTACTTCTGCTCCTCTGCTTTCAGCACACTTTCCTCAGTTACTATCCTAGGTGTCACATGTCCCCGTTGAGATATTTTTGAGTTTCTCAGTTGAGGAAGGAAATCATACTCTCCTTAGACAAACAACTGAATAGTCTCATTGAATTTAAGAGAAATGAAAACTTCCTGTTAATTTTGCTTAGTGACAGTAGCTGGGAAAGCCTTACCTGTTTTCTGACAAATCTTTTGGTGCCTTCAAGCATTAGCAGGGACTGGAGAATAAACTAAATTGCTGTCATGTAGTATTTAAGTGTCAGGTGTTGCCCTAAAGCTGTAGCTGGAGCTGAGCTAATTACAGATACTGAGCTGAGAAGAGTCAGTGTTCTTCTTCTATCAGTCAAAACAAAACTCCAAATCCTGTCTCAGTGGCCTTTACTGCCTGTATTTGATTTGGACAGACTATCTTCTGTGATGGGCTGCCAGAGACTGGGTTTGGAATTAAATCCCACCAGAACCTGTCCAATTTTTTTGTGCTACTGACGTCAGTGGGATTTAGGAGCTTTGTTACAGTCCCCTTAGGACCCCTCTGCCAGTTTTCTTTGAATTAAAATGCTGAAGAATTGTCTGTATGGATATAAGAAGTCTTGCATTCTTTTTTTCTTACAAAAAAGGTAGCGGGGGAAGCCAAATTGTTTTTGGCTTTAATTCTCATCCTTTGTGTCATATAGACACTCAACACAGGACTTAGTTGGCTATTCCTAAATCCCCAAAGTGCCTATGATTCAAATTTCCTTAGTATAAAACCACGCTGCAAGATGTAAAGAGCTGAAACTTCTAAAACCTGGGCCTGACCTTGTTGTAACCACTGTCTTGTCCTTTTTACAGGTTCATGAGTCTTTCCACAAACACCTGAAGCCGATGCAAGCCAAGCTGTGAAGCCTGCTGGGTGTTTTTTAAAAGCACACTTTTCCTGACCTGAAAACTGGGTGTTTGCATCCTTTCATCAGGCACCTAAATCAAACTTTTCAAATCCTGGTAGCTGTAGGACAGTGAATTAATTGTAGCCTTTCTTTCCACTTTTGTAAATCAAGGAGGTGCTTGAGGAGAGTGCATAGGGGTTGATGCCTGTTTTTAAAGTGCAATTAATGGTAAAATTAACCTTTAAAAAATCTGTGAAAGCTTTATGGATTCAGACAAGGATTGCTTTTGTGAAGCTGCTGACTAGAGAGAAGTTACTATCAACTGGAAAGGTAGCAGGATTTTACTACTACGTAGTTAACGGCCCTCAGGCAGTAGATTCTACTGAGCAGTTGTGTCCTCCCCTCAAAAAGCATCAATGTCTTGATTTGGGTTTTTTTGGTGTGTGTTTTTTTTTTGGTTTTTTTTTGTTTTTTTTAAGATTAGCACCACCTCTCTCGTTGTTTGGCAAATATTTATGCTGTCTAAAGCCTCCTGCATGGTTTTGTGCATATGAATCTGCATGTGGCACTACTTTCCTGATACAGCTGGGAAAGGAAATGCCCATCCTTCTCTGGAGCTCTGCTTCATTCTTCTTTCCAGAAGACATCTTCATGTTTTCCAGTACATCCTTCTTTCACTGCCCTGTAGAAACTCCTCCTGCCCGTGTGCCAGCTCCAACACTGGCACCTTACTCTTGGTTAAAAGGAAATCAAAGGAGAATATTGTGATGCTGCTCTGGGGG
>VZRU01017153.1:6400-23216 GCA_013398155.1 Pedionomus torquatus | reverse complement strand
CATGGCGCGGCGCTCCCGGGGGCTGTAGTCCCCGCCCCGCCGAGCCCGGCGGGGACTACATTTCCCATCATCCCCTAAGGGAAGGGAACGGCCGGGACTTTCTGGAGCCGGACGGAACCGGGACCTGTGGCCTTCCCGGCGTGCTAGGGGCGGGGGGCGGCCGAGGTACGGGGTGCTAGAGGTGTGGGCTGCTGCGGGCGAGGGGCTGGGATGCTGTGAGCAGGGGGACCAAGGCACCGCGGGCGCGGGCCCGGGCCCGGGATGCTGCCGGCCACCGGGTGCTATGGCAACGGGATGACAGGAGGTGGAGTCGAGTTGGGGTGGGATACCTTGCTGGTGGGAAACCTGGGGCACTCCATTCATCCTAGGAAGTGATTGTCCCCCTATACTGGACACTGGTGAAGCTCCACCTCGAGTGTTGGGTCCAGTTTTGGGGCCCTCACGACAGGAGGGACGTTGAGGTGGCAGAGCAGGTCCAGAGAAGGGTAACGGGGCCGATGAGGGGTCTGGAGATCAAGTCTGGTGTGGAGCAGCTGAGGGAGCTGGGGGTGTTCAGCCTGGAGAAAAGGAGGACAGACCTACAACTCCCTGAAAGGAGGGTGCAGCTGGGGTGGGGTAAGGGAGGTGTTAGTCTTTTCTCCCAAGGAACAGGCAATAGGACAAGAGGAAGCAGCCTCAAGTTGCACCGGGGAGGTTTAGAATGAGTATTAGGAAAAATTTCTTCACTGAAAGGGTTGTCAGAGCTGCCTGGGGAGGCAGTGCAGTTGCCATCCCTAGAGGTATTTAAAAACCATGTAGATGCAGTTCTGAGGGATGTGGATTAGTGGTAACTTGGCAGTGTTGGGTTGATGGCTNGGCAATAGGACAAGAGGAAGCAGCCTCAAGTTGCACCGGGGAGGTTTAGAATGAGTATTAGGAAAAATTTCTTCACTGAAAGGGTTGTCAGAGCTGCCTGGGGAGGCAGTGCAGTTGCCATCCCTAGAGGTATTTAAAAACCATGTAGATGCAGTTCTGAGGGATGTGGATTAGTGGTAACTTGGCAGTGTTGGGTTGATGGCTGGACTCGATGATCTTAAAAGTCTCTTCCAAGCTAAATGATTCTGTGATTCTGTCCTGCTTGCACCCCAAGAGGCCCCTGCAGCCCTCATTTCTAGTGTCACTTTGATTACTTTGCAAACTGGGAAACCCTCCTCTCCCTGCAGATTGGAGGTTGGTGTGGATGCGACTAATGGTCTTGGATCCCCCGCAACACGGAGGTGGAGGTTGGATGAACCTGTAAACGGACCTGCTGGAGCAGGGGAGGGCTGGGATCCTACAATGGTGGGTGTGATACTGTACAAGGGCAGGCCTGGGAAATCCAGAGTTTGATGTTCTGGCACCTCTGTTCAGAGGCTGAAGTGATCCCAAGGGATGAAGGCTTCTGCCCAGCTGGCAGTCGGGGTGGGGGGGCTGTTCTCACAGATGTCTCAAGTTGTATCTCTGTGGTTTCCCTGTGTTTCATGTGCCATTTTCCAAACAATGTGGGTGGGAGGAGGGCTTTGTTGTTGCTTGTGGGATTCTCTGAAGAAACTCACCTCTGGCTTTTTAGTCTTTTGAGAAAACCCATGTCAGACTTGCTTTGTTTTCTAACAAGGGAATGGGTCTTTTTACCTAGGCTACAAAACCCAAGAAAAGTTTAAGAGGTACGTACACTCATGTGCTTTGCTTTTGCTGTCCATGGGTGCTTTGGTCTTCTGGAAGGGTGTGGGACAAAGGAGGGGGGACACAGGGCTCAGCTGGCAGCCCTGGCTACTGGAATATTTCATGCTTCTTGTCTGAAAGATGCAGTTGATTGCATTGTGACCTTCCTGAACCATAGATACTCACCTGTCCCTCACATCAGATTTGCTTATTCGGGTCCTATACTCTCTTCTTGCGAGCTTTCCCAAACCTAGGGGAGAATATATGCGTTTGTTTCAGTTCTTCCCCTCACCTACTCCCTAACTGTTTGTTTAGAGGCCTCCTGCAGCCCCTGATGCAGGACCTTTAGGGAATGCCCAGGGGCCCTGAGATACTGGGAGGTGAGAGCTCACAGATTAAGTGCTGCCTGTGGCCCGTGACCGATGGAGTAGAAAGCAGCTGGTTCGCTTGATAAAGGTAGCCCACTTCTGACTAAGCAAAGCTAGATTTTCTATCCACAAAATACTGGAGGATTTCAAAAGAGCAAGCTGTGTTGAAATTGAGAGCTTTTTTATATCTGCTTGGTGACCTCACCTGCCTCAACACCTTTAATTTATCTTGTTTCAGGCTCCATTGATGACGTACTTGGTGATCTCCTGGGATACGATGGTAAAAACACCCTTCTCTACAGCTGACAGGGTAGCATCCTGTTAGTCTTCCTCCCTTCTTGGGAGCAGGAGGTGCTGGTGCCACAGCTACTGGTCTCTGAGGGGCTCCAGCTGTGAGGGCGGATGAAGCAGGGAGCAGAGGGGACAGCAGGGTTTCCCAGAGTCAGAGACCACCGAAAAGCTTGGGACGTTGGTTTGGGGAGGCAAAGTGAAGTTCTTCTCTGATTAAAAACCTCTGCGGTCCATGAGAAGATGGCAGATCCCCCTTTGGAGTGCCTAGGCCAGGAATACACCCGTGTTCGTCATCCTAATCTCTCCCTGTCTTGTTTCCAGATGAAACCCCTGTTAGATCTGCCAGAGCTTCCCAGCCAGCCGGGAGCAATGGTGGGAGAACCCAGGGCACCAGCTTGCAGGCCAGCAAGAAGTAAGTGCCTTTCAGACACATCCTCTCTGTGCTCCCCAAGTCCTTCTGGCATGGCCTATCCTTTGGTTCTCCACCTCACTCCCTGCCCTGATAGCAGCTGTTTGGGAAGGCAAGTTACCTGTGATGCCTTTGGGAACGGGGAACCTGAAGATTTTCAGCAGGAGCTGGGTGCCTCCAGCCCTGTACATCTTCTGTAAATCTCCTTTAGAGCAGTTGCTTACTTAAATACAGCAGTCCTAGTACTATCATCTTTTATCCCAGTGCTATTTTAGCCTCGTTTTCTGTGCTGTACGGTACGGATGCTGCGGTGTGCCCGTGTGGTCCCCTCCTCCCGTTGCTGCATCTCCCTGCACCCTTGCTGAGCTCACCTGTGGTGCTGCTAACCCCCAGGCTTGTGTTGCAGGTCCTTCCTAGAGGATGATTTCTTTAGCAAACTCTCTGCAGAGGATGTCAAAGCTACAGAGGTGAGCCTGAATTTTAGGAGGGAGCTTGGGTGTCCTGAGGGCTGGGGCTGAGCTGATTCTAGCTTGTCCCTGGTGTCACCCCATCCAAGGCAGCAGTGAGATATCAGGGATGAGCTGTGAAGTTTGGCTGAAGAGATAACCCCTCTCTGGGATCGCTTAAGGGTGGGAAAGATGGGATAGGGGAGTGGCTGGGTTCTGGAGGACTTCTAGGTGCCCTGGATGAGAGGGAGCAAAGCCAGAGGGGACACATTGTGCTGTAGCCAAGCCTTCCTGGGTGTTTTTCGGATGAAGTGTTGTGGGAAAGGACTCTTACCCAAAGTGATGCCTTCGGTGTTCCTGACACTTCTCCCAGAGGCAACAAGATTCCAGGAAAGGAATCAAGGCATAGGGGACTTCTAACGAGAGGGACACCAAGAGGAGTTGGATGTGGAATTATTCCATGAGGAATAGTGAGGGCCAGAGGAAATGAGGAAATGAGGAAAACCAGGGGCCAGAATGCAGAAGGAAGGTGTGAGGAGTTTCCAAAGTCTGCTTGTCCCTGATCTCTTCCCTCCTTGGCATACAGGAATCCAGTGCCTCTGACGGAGACCCACAAGCTCTGTTGCAGACCCTGAAGGTAAGTGCATAAATATCCTTTACCTCAGCCCCACACGTGCTGCAGCCTCGACCTCCAGCACCGGCCTCCGAAGGGAGAAGCAGTGCTGAGGTATTCTCAATGCTCACCCTGCTCCTGTCCTCATCCTGTCACTTGCCAGGACATGGACAATATGGAAGCTGACCTGGGAATATCGAAACCCAGTTCTGGGCCAGGGAAGACAACTGGGAAAGGTCCTGGGAAACGTGACTCCTCTGAAGGATCAGTGAAAACTGCAGAGAAGCTGTTAGCTACTGAGAAAGGTTAAGAGATTCTGCTCTTTTCCTGGCCTGTTTCCAAATAACCAGAGGGTGTTTTCTTCCAGGATAGGAAACAAAAAGTGGATTTGTTCTCTAAAATCCTTTTCCTGCTTTTTTGGGAGGCTGTCCCAGAAACAGAGCGTTATTCTGGGCATGTGTTCTCCTTTGAGAGATCCCTAGCCTGGCCTCTTGTTGTGGTGTGGTAACATCACTAATGTCAGCAGCAGCAACGGCCACGCTGCTGCCTCTCACCAAACACCATTTGGCCATTCCCTGGTGCAGGTCAAAGACCAGGGATCTGCTTGATCTGCGTGGAAGGAGAGCCAGAGGGGTTGCATTAAAGACACGCCAGTCCCCAAACTGCCCTGCTCTTCCCTAGGCCCTTTTCTCCCCCTCTGCCTGCATGGAGACCCCTCCAGAGAGATTCCCACCCTGTAGGGGTGCGGGGCGACTGTGTCTCTCAACCTGTGCTATCAGGGGGCTGCCACCAGAAAAGTGACCTTCAGCCAGGGTGGGAGAGTGGCATCTCTCTGACACCTTGTCTCTGAGAGCCATGGCCTCTCTTTCCAGGAGAGTCTGCACCTCTGATGGAGAAGCAGCCACTCGCATCCCTGCCTGCCGCCCGACAGTACAAGAAATTTAACTTTGAAGGTAGGACGTCCCTTCACTTCAGCACACAGATGCATGGGAGCAGCTGAGGACTCTGCCTTTGTCTGTCTTTGTCCTTAGCTTGCCCCTTCTGTTAACTGAAGGCTTGACTGGTTAATGAGCTACAGAATCCTTCACCCCTATGATGCTGGTGCAAATCTAATCCTTCAGAGATGACTTGGAGAAAAAAAAAATACAGCTGGAGACGATTCCTGGGGGCAATTTGCCCTTTCACATCTGTTTTTGTTTTTAGGGACTGTCTGTTACACTTGGGAGTCCTTGTGTCAAGGGGGAAATCTGTCCGTCTTCTAAACAGGGGGATGATTTCCTGGCACAGCTCAGACCTGGTTGTCAAAGCCTCTGTTTAACCAAGACCACATCTTTTAAAATTGCTAAGGTGGTTTAGGTGATTTAGATGATTTTGCTTAAACTGTTCAAGCATTCGAGCAGCCACATTTTGAGTTATTTTCTTCTAGGAGAAAGAAATTGTGGAAAAACTGAACAGAAATGTAACTCTTGAGTATTTAAAGTTCAGGGGGAGTCTCAGGGTATCCCAGGTCCCTGCAGAACCTGCATTCACAGACAGATAGCATCTCCTGTCCTGCGTGCATGTGGTGGGGGATGGAACTTGGCCGGCTTAGTGCAGACCTGTTCTTCTAAATAATGTTGGGTTTGTTTGTTTGTATTTTTTCTCCTTTCCTGCCCCTATTGGGTAATTCCCAGATTTAGATGATCCTTTGGCAGGACTTTTATCTGATGAGGAGCAGGATGCTCCCAAGAAGCCAGCTCTGAAAGGTGCTCAAAGCGGTTCTGAGAAGAAAACAGAACGGAGCAAAGAGAAAGGTAAGCAGGGTTGTTTGGTGTATCCTCTTCGTATTAAATGAATCGGCAGCCTGGGGGTGTGTTTGTGTGAGGTCCAAACTGATTCAGTTGAAAGCCATCTGGCCCCATCTCTCATTAACCAGTGTGGTCATTTATGGAGCAGCTCAGGAATGGCGTTAATTGTGACCCAGCTCACTGATTGCTTGATATTTCTAGTGTCAGTCATTACAGAAATGGCCTTTCCTTTCTGGGAATGGGGGCTCAGATCACCTCAGGCAGCCTTTTCTGTACGTTGCCAAAGGAGAACAAGCTTTCTGGGTCAGGATTTGGGTGGCTGAGAGCATCACTGATCCATGCCAAACCACAGTCAGGGCAGCTGTGGGTGGGATCCAGCTGCACTGTGGCTGCATTACAGGCACTCATCCCTCTTGTTTCTGCAGCAGGGATGCTAATCTGTCTGATAGTACCCTAAAAATCTCATTTCACCCCAAAAAATCCACTCTGGACACAAGTAGCAGATGGTGGATTAGGATTAGGACTAAGGTGCATTGGTGGAGCAAGGATTTCAGGTGAAGGGGGACAGGAATTAGCTGATTGGGAACTTACAAAGGTAAAAAAAGCTCCTGGTGTTAACCAGAGCTGGAAACCCCAGTGTTAGTGACACCGAGCAGTGTCCCATCAGTGGATGCATGGCCACAGACCAGGTAGTGGTGTGTTGCCACTTTGTCATTTGCTGTGAGATCTGGTCACTGAAAAGAGTTATTTAAAAATTACTTTGTAAATGGTCCTGAGAGGTCAGACTCTAAGAAATAAAGCAGGATTGCTTCTTAAAAAAAAAAAAAAAAGAGAAGTCCTGATCAAACCTCCTGCCACCTGTAATCCCATCTACAGAGCCACCCCCACCCCAGACACCCCTGCACACTGTGGCCCCAGCCTGGAGGAGGGAGGAGCTCATGTTTGAAGATGATGGTGACGACCTGATGGATGCACTGGGATTTGGAAACAGCCCAAAAGGAGATGAGAAGCGGGGAAAGAAAGCAGAAGAGTAAGGGCAACGACAAGGCAGTGGGAGTAAAGCAGGGGGTGGCTTGTGAGTTGAGATGCTGCCACCATGCTGGGTGGGGGATGCTGGAGCTTCTGCCTGTGTGTGCCAGAAAGGGGCAGGAGCAGCCTTGTCTTGCAGAGAAGAGCCAGAGCACCCTGGCAAGGCAGGGTGACAAGGAACAGCCCTGCCTCTTAAAAAATCCTGTCTGCTGCTCTGTCCCTGACAGAGAGGAGCTCCGGCCAGCCCGCTCCAAGCTGGACGAGTTGCTGGGACGAAGCTCCGTGGCCAAAATACTGGAACAGCCAGGCACGGGAGAGCGCAGGGAGTTTCAGCTGGATAAGAAGTACCAAAAGCAGCAAGGTGAGCAGGGCTGCTAACAGGCTGTCAGTCAGCACAGGGGGGAAGGTGGCTAATGCAGAAGTGGTGTAGTGTGCCCTCAAGGCAGCCCGGGAGCATTGGCACAGTAGCCATAACCTTTGTTATGGCTAACAGCCATGTTCTTTTGGACATGGGCTGATTCCCAGCAAGGGCACTGTTTCCAGCCACACTGAGGAGGCACATTGCTCACAGGTTTCCAGGGAAGTTGTTTCGAGCTGTGTTTTCCCAGAGGCACCGATCCCAGTGGGAATTGCAGGGGAGGAGGAGGAGGGCTGGTGTGTCTTTGTAGCTGGCTGCTCCTCTGGGTGCTGACTCAGGGCTGCTTGTCTGAACAGAGAAGGAAGAGGGTTGGGACGATGAAGATTTTGTCTTTGGAGCATACAAGCCCACAGTGGCCTCCACGCTCGAGGGCCGGCCAGCAAGAAGGCAGTCTGTGAGGTACGGTGTGCTCTGTGTGTCTCCTGCTCCAGCCACGCTGGCCCTGTGGCAGAGCAGACAGGGTCCCCAGGTTCCCCTCGCAGGCAGGTATGTGACTGCCTCTCCTTGCAGCAGGTTTTCAGCTGAGAACATCAGTGAACCGAAACCAGAACCTTGTTCCAGACCTCCTCCTGCAGCAAACAGGAGCCCTGCACGGGGTAGCAGGGCTGGAGGCGACTGGCTGGGTTTGAAGGATGAGGATTTTATGGATTCGGAGCCACCGTCTCCAGCAAAGGCCAGTCCGCCCATGAGCTACCCCAGTCCTGCCACAGCCCGGGGGCCCAGCCCCACCAGCCAGGTCCTGGCTGTAGAGGACACAGCAGATAAACCTGGCCCCGTGGAGGAGGAGAACTGGCTGAGTGCTGCCTTGTCTCGCAAGAAAGCCCAAGCCCAGGCAAAGGCCCGGGAGGGAAGTGCCAAGCCCTGTGAGGTCCCAGGCGAAGGGCTGGATCCCCACTGTCTTGCCAGGTAAAGGTACAGTCGAAGGCTGCAGCACTCTTGGCTGCTCCAGGTGTAGCTGCTCCAGCAGGACCTCTCAGAAACCCTTAGTTCAGATTTAAGGAGTTAATTTTAAGCCCCACCTTGTCTCAGGTTGGGATAATAACGTGGGGCTTTCTGCCACTGATCCAGCCCATGGTCTCATTTCACGTCTGGGCTCTCCTTCCAGTTGTGACCAAGATTGCACACACTGCTCAGGTCCCACAGAACTGTCCTGGATCAGCACACCTCCATGAGCTTCCCCCATGCTCCTAGTGCCACTTTTATTCCTCTTCATTCCTCCTAGTTCCAGGCGAACCACCTCTTCCAGTTGGGTTTACACAGACATGAGTTCAAACTTGTGCCATTCGAATGGGACACGGGGCGTCAATTGCAGACAGCTGCATATCGTGGGCAGGGCTGTGTTCACAGCTGCTGACCAGGGGAAGGAGGTGGATGCAGCCAGGACAAAACACTGGTGATGGAGGTTTTGGAGTGTTTTTACTCCCTCTGCAGCCAAAGGCTGAACCGTGCCACAGATGAGTGGGACAGAGGCTTTCACTGTAAGGCAGGAACTGATACTGGGGGGAAGGATGTTGTCTTCAGCCCTTCACATAGGATGATTTTTGCTTGCAGACAGGCAGCTGCCTCCATGGGAGCACCGCAGCAGGCAGCTGCCCTGCAGGACAAGGCAGCGAGCATGGATGGCTCTGGGTAAGACCTCCTTTGTGTTTCAGTCATGCTCCATGGGTGAAATTTCCTGCAGAAAGCAGCTCCATGGGTGGGACTGGGGAATGGGGAGAGCTGGTAGCCAACCGCGATCACCCTGAGATGGGATCTCTGTAATCTGGGAGGGGAGGCAGCTCTGAAGCATCATCAGGCTCTTGCCTGTTTGATCACAGTGGAAAAGCCAAGCTTTAAACTTAAAGCAATGCCAAACAGGATGATGTCTGTGTGCCTCTCCCTGAGCTGTGACACTGCTGTGTGTCTCTTGTGTCTCTGTGCCCGCACAGGCAGCTGGTCCCCTGGCTCAGCACCACAAAACAAGCCTCAGCTCACCTGTTGGAGGGTGCGAAGGGAGATCCCCCCAGAGACACCAGTGCCCTGGGTGCGTTTCATGTGGTTGCACGATTTGGGCAGGAGTATGTGGAGAGGGTCCCCCTGCCCTGCTGGAGCAGAGCAGGACCCTTCTTCCTCTGCCCAGGAGACCCAGGCCCTCGTCCTTCTGGGAGGGGATGGTTCCCACTGCCATGTCTGAATCATGGGCTTGTTCAATTTTCAGTCCCCACAGCCTTGACTCCAGGAGAGCAGGAGACACAGGCTCCTGCCCCACTTGCTCAGGTAGGTCTGCTGGTCCCATGTCCCTAGGAGATGGTGGGGTCTGGGTGGTGATGGCAAGCCTTCCCCTGCTGACTTGCTATCATCCAATGCTGTCCATGCTCCCTGAGGGGGATGAAGGATCTGCCCTGCTTTGCATCTCCATGTTCCTGGAGGCAAAGTAGTTGAAGGGTCCCGAGATGCCACAAGTTGTACTTCTCAGGCAAAAGCATGTGTGCTATGGGTGTCTTGTACATCTTGTGCATTCACAACCCTGTACTTCCTGAGCAGCATTTGCATAGTTCCTCAGGCATTTATATATTATATTAATTAGACAGCAGAGACTCCAACCGATAAGGGACTTTTTCATCAACTGGTTTTCCTCAATATGGTGGTGAAGATGCTGAGATTGTTTCTAGACAACTGAAGGGGAATCAGAGCCTCTGACAGAGAGAGCAGCTCTTGCTTGGTCTTTGAAGGCTCAGTTTCTCATCTAGCTGGGCCTCCTCCCCCTGCCCTCATGGCAGGACACACACTGTCTCCCAGGGGTCTCATGGTCTTATCCTTAAGTCTGTTCCCAGAGAAAGAAGAGCCCAGCATGCCTGTGTCTGGAGTGGGGGCTGCTGAGCATCACCTTGGGAGAAGAACCCCAGGCCAGCAATAGGGTTGGGCGGGAGAAGGATAGAGGAGGGACCGCAGTAGGGTGGGGATGGATTGCTGTTCCTAGGTTAGGAGATGTTCTTCCCAGGTCTTTACCTCCCTGAGAGCATTCCTGTTTCCCCACAGATTACCACACCCAGGGCACATCTCCAGGCTGCCCCACAACTGCAGGTGAGGCATGTGCCTTCTGTTGGGGGCTGATGGCCACATCAGAAAGCCACTCTTCCTGAAGGGCCTCGATCTTCTCTCTCCATCCCCATAGGCAGAGTCCCCAGCCCTGGGCTTGCTGCACAAGAGAAGGCTGGGGGCTCCAATAGCCCAGCTCCATGAGGATACGATGGGCTGTCGGGCAGCACTGCTCAGTGCCCAGGCCCGTGTGGCAGAGCTGGAGAGCCAGGTGAGCCTCATTGCCTGCTGGATGGGGATCCATGGGTGGCCCAGGGAGAGGAGAAGGGGCCATGTCTGCTCCAAAATAGCACCAGGGTGACAAGGGGCAGGAGAAACCTCCCTGTCTAGGGATGCCTACTGCCACCAAGTGCTGCTATGGGAGCTCAGTCCCCAGATTGGCACAAGGACCTTCTCCCTGGATGTTTGGCAGGTCCATATGCTGGAACTGGAGCAGACGCAACACAGACTTTTGCTGGAGAGTCTCCAGCAGCGGCACCAGGAGGACCTGGATCTCCTCGAGAATGCCCACAGGTACCAGGCTCTCACCTGTGCTCCCCTCCTGTGTCACATCTTTGCCTACAGCCCTGTCCATCATCCCTGGAGCGGGAGTGCTGGGGCGCTTCCCAAATCTATCTCTGGGTGGGGAGGCACAGGGCCATGTCAGTAGGGACCTGGTGGGAGCAAAGAGGAGCCCCACAGGTGAGCCAAGATGGGGGTCTGCTCTCATCAACGCTGGCCCACAGGTGACAAGGAAGAGGGGGCAGTCCCGTCACTAGCATGTCCCCAACCAGGGCATTACACTGGGCTGTAGCAGGAGGGTTCAGGGCTCAGACCGTGGAGAGCAAAGCACCCTATGCCTTGGTTTCCCCATGCACACAACAACATTGATCTGCTCTTAAATCCTCATGTGCATTCACAGAAAGAACGTTTCTTCCTTGCTGTGACCTCTCTGGGCAGGAGCCGGGTGAAGGTGGTGGAGGAGACCTACAGGCAGCGGGAGGAGTGTCTGCAGCGGGAGAAGGAGCAGTTGGCAGCTCAGCTGCTGTCACAGAGCCAGGACGCGGAGCAGGCACGGGCAGAGCTGCTGGCACAGCACCAGCAGCGCCTGGCAGCCCTGGAGCAGCAGAGCACGCGAGAGCTGGAGCGGCTGCGAGAGCTTCAGAGGTGAATGGCACAAGTGGCACACATGTGGGGCTCGTTCCCCTTTTCTGGCAACGGGACCAGGGAATGGGGAAATGGTGAAAAGAGAAAATCAGACTTCAGGAGCACTGAGTTGTGGGCAAATTGGTTGCTTTTGGAATGGGGAATGGCTTTGTAGGTAGACACAGGGAGATTTGGCTGAAGACATCGTTTCAGAGCGAATGCATCATAGTATGAAAAATGCTGCATCCAGTATTTCATTTCCCCCAAATCCCTTTTATTCAGGTCAGCAAGTCACTGATGTCCACATATTTTGGGTCAGTGAGGAATCAGTTTGTGGCAGAGAAGCCCATAACCCCCAAATGTGGTCCCTCCAAATGTGCATGCCTGTGGGTGGCGTGTCCTGTAACAGACCACCATGCCAGTTCAGCTCCTGGGACCTGGTTCTCAGCCCCACGGCCAAGCCTCTTGCACAGTGCCTGTCACGGGGAATGCCAGTTTGTAACAGCACCTGATGGGCTTCTTCCCCCATGTCCCACAGGGTGTCTGTCCAAGAGATGTGCAGAGACCACGAAGAGCAGCTCCAGCGGCTGAAGCGGCTGAAAGACCAGGAGATTGATGCAGTGACCAGCGCCACTTCACATACCAGGTGCCAACAGCTGGCATTGTATTCCCATGTTGGTCCCTGGCCACAGTATTCTGTCCCACGGGCAAGCAGCCTTGGACCACATGGGGAACAGGGACCGTCCCCTCTCCCACCCATTGCCTCCAGGGATACTGAGCTGTTTAATATCCATCAGTTCTCCCCTAAGCAGCAGCTACATCTTCCTGTTGCTCTGCTATGACCCAGAGAGATTTGGGCAGGACCCCACCACACATACCCCTCTCCATCGTGATGAGACAAAGCATGTACCACAGGGGTGACCTGCTCCTCACTTCCCTCTGCAGGTCTCTGAATGGTGTTATCGAGCAGATGGAGAAGTTCTCCAGTGACTTGCATGACCTCTCGCACAAGGTGGAGGCCACACACCACAGCACCTCCCAGGAGCTGGCCATGGGTGCACAGCAGCGGGACAAACAGCTCAAGGGTACGTCTTGGCTGTAGGGTCCCTGCTGGGGCTGGGGACACACAAAAAGTTGGGCTCTGAGTCAGCCAGAGGCTGGTAGCCCAGGTTGGCAAAGCTTTGCCTGCCATGGTCACTGGACATCTCGGTGTCTCCCTCTTACAAATTGATGTCCTGGAGAGACGTGCAGAAGGTCATGAGCACAAATGGGTGTGTTTTTTCCCATTAATCTGGTGTGGACAGAGTAGGGTTCCCGCCTCATGCTGGTGATGGCCCTGCTGCTGTCTCTTCCCAGTGCTCCAGGACAGGCTGTCGCAGCAGCAAAGGGACATGGAGGAGGAGCGGAACCGTCTCCAGGAGGTGGTTGCCAAAATGGAAGCAAGGCTGAGTGAGCAGACTCGGCTGTTGGAGCAGGTGAGCCCACACTGTGTCCTCTGCCTGGGTCAGCTCTCCTCTCTGGGTACGGGGCATATGTCTTGCCCAGTAGAGGTGGAACAAGTGAATGGTATCTGTCTCTCCTTTGTTTCCTGACCCAGGAGCGATGGAGGGTGGCAGCAGAGCAATCCAAGGTGGAATCACTGCAGCGCTCGCTGGAGGAGCAGCGGCGAATCATGACCCAGCAGCTTTCCATGGAGCGAGCAGAGCTGGAGAGGGCAAAGGTGCGGTAGGCTGAAATCTCTGGGTGCTTTTCATGTGAGTCTCACTGTGGCTGCACTGCAGTGTGTGGTAGGAGAAAGAGCTTTCTCCTCTCTCTTGCGTGATGCTCTCCAGAGCGCTTTGCTGGAGGAGCAGAAGTCGGTGATGCAGAAGTGCTCGGAGGAGCGACGGAAGCTGGCCACCGAGTGGGCTGAATTTCACACCCGGCAGCAGCTGAACAAAGAGCGGATGGAGCGTGACATGGACCGAGCCCTGCAGATGGACTCCCAGAGAGAGGGCACCATCATGAGCCTGGCCAAGGTACCACAGCAGAGCCCCTTCCTGTGACCTCCAGCACTACCTGGTGGGCTCACAGCTTGGTCCTGACCACAGGGCAGATGTTCAGAGTTGCTTTCAGGTGTTTAAGACAGAGACATCACTTGAGGTGGTGAGAATCAGGCTGTTCCAGGAACAGCCTCCACCAGCCTGTTCTAGATGTTGACTGTAACATCAGTCACCTCTGTCTGTCCCCTCTTCCTGTGAGGAGTTTGAGCAGCCAGATCAGGTGCAGCTGCCTCTCTTGTAAGTCTGGTGAGAGGAAACCCCCATGGTGGGCAAATCAAAACTTCCCTGTGTGGTGGTGGCATCCAGACTCAGCTCTGCTCTGCTCTGAGGCTGTCCAGAGAGGATGTGTGGCACAGAGAGTGTGGCAGAGCTGCATTTTGAAGGACTACCAAGGTGGAAAATAATTATTCAGGGTGAATATTTTCACTGCTGACAAACGGCTGTGCCTTGAGCGTGTTCTAGGGTGTGCAACATGGTGAGGGGCTCTGTCCTTTCCGGGGAAGGAGTGTGTGTATGTCTGTACAATCCCAGCTCTGCCAGCCCTGATCCCCAAGGGTGGGCGTATGAGGGCACTGCTCGAGTACCTGGTGGTGTTCCTCTGTACCCAAACTGACACAAGAAGCTCAGCAGGGGCAGATCTTTCCCATCACTTAGGAAGACATGAGATGGTGTCCAGGACAGGGCAGGTAATGCATCGTTTTCCCCCTTGCCCATTCTAGGAGCAGGCAGAGCTGAAGATCCAGAGTCATGAGCTGAAAGCCAAGGAGGAGCAGCTGGCAAGGGACAGGGAGCTGCTGGAGGAGGCCTGGCAGGACCTGAGGCTGGAGAAGGAGAAGGTGAACAGGGCTGTGTTACGCATCCGGCAGCGGGAGGAGGAGATTAAAAACATGACCAAGGTAAGCAAAGCATTCACAGCTGTAAACAGACCAGCAGCAAAACTGGGGTTTCACACCCCTCCCAAAGTCATGAATCCTAATCCTGTCTCGGGAGCGAAATAAGGGGATGCACAAAGGACCTCAACCCCAGGGCAGTAAGTGTCCCTGTCCCCAGCCTCCCCAGCTGCTCTGCCTTGCAGATCTCATCCCAGAAGTACGAGGAAGGGGAGCGAGCCCTGCAGGAGGCGTGCAGGATAGAGTCTGAGCACCATAGCAGGCTGCAGGTCATGCAGCAGCACCTAGAGCAGCTGAAGCAGCAGGAACAGCGTCTGCATGAGGCAAATACCCCCTTGCCTTCCCTTTTTGGCCAGGGGCTGCCATGCCAAGGGGCCTGAGTCTTTACCAGCAGCTTCTCTCTCTCCCTTTCTCCTGGGGATGGGGCAGGAGCGGCTGAGCATGGCTCACCAGAGGAGACAGCTTGAACAGCTACGTGAGGAGCTGCCCAGCAACCCTGCGATGCTGCTGACTGCAGACCGGGACCTCAGTGCTCCTACAAAAGGCCTCTCCAGCACGTTGTGTAAGGCTTCCTGCATGCTGCTGACAAGAAAGAAAGTGCTGGGAGGGCAGCTGCACTTGTATTTCACTTCTTGGGAGGCTTGGGTTGTTCCTGAGGGCTTTTTTAGTTCTCTTGTATATAAGCCACAGATGTAAGTTGTCCTCTGAAGGAGCTCAGTGGAGCTATCTGAGCCAGGGCAGTGCTGGGAGGGAGTAGAGGGAGCAGGAACGGAGATCCAGGTGGGTTAAAGCCCCTTTGCACTGGGAGGTTGGGATGGACCCAACTGCAGGGACTTGCAGGCAGCAAAAACAAAAAAGGATGCTCTGTTGTCTTTGTCTGCAGTTCCTCTAACAGCAGCAGCACCACACAGTTGGGCTGTCATTCCAGGCTTTCCACCTCCTGTCAGGGTGCTCCCTCAGCATGGCCCGGAGGGTAGCAGGGAAACCCTGGCCATGGCCGGCCCCACCGAGCTCTATGCCAAACTGCTGCTGCTGAAGCACAGGGCCCAGCAGGTGAGGTGGTGGGAGACTGGGGCTGGAAGGGGCTTCCAACCAGCTGGGTGGGAGCAGGGCTGGGTAAAGCATGATTTGATCTTGACAGGCATGGGATGGGGTGGGTCTCCCAAGATCATTACTGAGCCAGTGGGTTTGCAGAAGCTGTGGGCACCTAGAGGGGTGATACCAGAAGCAAGGGTGACTGGATCCTTGATGAGCGTTTTGGATTAATCCATAACATTCTTGGCTTGATGAGGTGCCCTTCTCCTCACCCCCTGCCTGCTGGGGAGAAGCCAGCTCTGCTGGACTCTGGTTTCATGATGTCCCCATCCTGTCCCGTCACCTCCCTGCTTCCCTGGTGGGTGGTCCTTCCCCAGGTGAAGATGCTCTTGGAGGTTTCCTCTGTGGGGCTCACTCAGAGTGTGAGGTTATAGGCTCTTGGGGGGAGCCCTGATGGGCCCACTACATGAAGAGGGATTTGCAATCTTTCCCTCACTCATGAGAGACACCCTGGACTGTGACTCCATTTCTGTGGCACTCTCTGGTATCCATCCCTTCTATCCTTCTTCTCAGGACCGTGATTTCTTAGAAGATGAGCAGTTCTTCCTGGAGACCCTGAAAAAAGCATCCTACAACACTTCATCTCTGTCAGACTGAGGAGGTGGCATCCCCATCTGCAACCCAAGGGACAGCTGTGTCTGTCTTCACAGGAGGCTACTGTGCCCTCCACATGGGGGAGGAAAACAAACAATAAAGGATCTATTCTTTTTTTATAAAACAGTCTCACAGTGGTCAGACTGTGAAATCCATGCACACAGGCTGCAAAGCCACAGTTTGTCTGCCCTCCATCCCTCAGCAAGTGCCACTTGTGAGCCAAGTAGGGGCTACTGGGATGCAGCTGCCCTTGTGGGTGTGGATTCAGTCGGCCATGGCCCTGGCTCTTGGACCAGCAGCTGCCTGGCTGTGGCAACCAAAGGTGTTATGGGGCATTGCAGATATCTGGCTGAGGTGCAAGGCAGAGCTGTCACGGCTGTGGCCCAGTTCACCAGCACCCCGAGGATGTTCCACAGCTCACAGGCAACTCGGCTTTTCCTTTTTGAGCCTCTTTGTGAAGAAACCTGGCTGTTGTGCTGGGCTTCACCTTCCCTCCCTGCTGCGCCGGGGGGACAGCAGGGCCACCGTGCTCCCTTCAGCGGGATCTGCCCTTGGGATAGCGGAGCGGAGATGTAGCCCGGGGCGAGGGGAGAGTCCGTCGCGTTGGGGCCGTGGGGACGTTTCTAGTCAGGCACTAAAGAGGGCATCCCCGTTGCTACGGCAGCAGGGGGCCTTGTACGCGAGTCCCTGCGCGACGCAGCCGCCGTCGCTATGGTAACGGGGGCCTTCCATGAGGATGGCGGGAACCATGGCGGTGCCCTTGTTGAACGCGGCGCTGTGCGGCGTCCGGAGCGGGCGGGCCTTTGGCACGACTGGTGAGTTCACGTTCCCCACGAGTGGGAGCCGTTTGGAGTCGGGGAGGGAGGAGGAGGAAGCTGTCGGATGCCTGGGATCCCTAAGCGTGTCTGGCAGGGCCAGCTCGTGGAGGCGGGGGGGGGGCTGGCCCGGGGC
>VZRU01017152.1:5129-21497 GCA_013398155.1 Pedionomus torquatus | reverse complement strand
GGGCAGGCGGGAAGCTTGCCCCGCCCCCCGCCCCTCAGCGGCGGTGCCAGTTCCGGTTCCAGTTCCGGTTCCGGTGCGGCCTGTGCGCGCCGGGCTCCGCTGGTTCCGAGGAGGGGGCAGCGGTACCGGGGCGGCAGGAAGGCGCTGCGGGGTGGCAAGTGACTTTCACGTAACACGATGTATTTTTTAAAAGGTATATTCTGTGCCCGTATTCTAAAGCACGGAGTTGTCCTTCACTGCTGACAAAGAACTGCCGTATTTTGAGGATAAAGCATACTGTCGGTTGTGCATCCGTAGATGTCGGTTCTACCTCAGTAACCCTTGTCATTACTCAGAGTGAAAATTTTCTCCTCAAAAGGAAAAACCCAGCAATTTAACAGTGAGTGCATAAACATGTTTGTACTAGTAATTACCAGTAATTAAGTGTGTGCAAAAAGACCTTGAGCTGCTGCCCTGCGAACACTGGACTGAGACACGTTTTTCTGCGCCATAAGTCATGAAAAAGCAGGCTACAAAGTAAGAATTTTTTTCAGTTTTTTTTTTTTTATTCACAAAGGTATTAGTAAAGGATAATGTATAAATTTGCCAAGTTGAGATTAAAACCGACATTATAGTGACTAGCCAGGTGAGGGACCAGAGTGCCATTACTGTAGACTGTGCGGTGTCTCATACGTCACCTGATACACCTCTGAAACTCCACAAAGCCATCTATCAGCCCTGCAATATTTTACAATTAACATGGAACAAGGCAAAGAATATCAGTTTGCTTTGTAACTACAGGAGAACAAAACCTGTAAAGCGTTTGTGTGAAACACAACTCTGTCTAAACTACGTCTCAACTCGTGAAGTGTTTCCCGTTCCGCTCTGGGCTGTGCCTGTGTGCTTCTCCTGGGGGAGACCTGAGGTATTCACCGTGGATCTCCCAAAATATACCCACGAAAAACAACAAATACTACATTTTCAGCACCATAAAGTAGCTCAATTAAATCTCATGTATAATTAAGCAGTTACTGACCAACCTGAATACACTTACTGTTTCCTGTGTCGGCACCAATGTTTTATTCTGGTAAAATAAAAACCTCAACTGTGGCAAATGTACGGACAGTGTCCAAGGCACTTATAATTCAGGATTTTCACCAGTTTTTAGTGTAGAAATCAATTTGATAAATGTTTAGATGACTAATACTCAGGTCTTTAATTAAAATACTTTTACTTTCTCCTAATAATACCCACAGTGAACCAGCCGCTGTAAAAATACAGATGTGAGGCCTTGCCCAGAGACCTTTGTGTAAAGCTGAGAAAACGGTACCATTACACAATTCCAATTGTGTAATTCCAATTCCCGGGCTCACTCATCTTGCACCGAGTCTTTAAGCCATTGCCAAAATAAATATAACAAATTAAATTTCAAGTGACCTATAACAACATTAAAGATACTTTAAATTAAGATCTGGTCCCTAATCCAAAGCATACAACAGTTACCCTGTGAAACACAATGAGAAACCTTAACAACAACATACAAAGGACACTTGGAAAACAATAACTTCCAAAAATACTCCTATGAAGTATGGAACACTGTCTCAGAGCTCCTGACAGTGAAACTTAGACTTCAGCTGGTGTCAGACGTAGAAGAGCAGCTTATGGAGCAGACTAACGTGGCTTAAATTATGTACTTACAACTACGTTCAGTGCAATTCAAGCTGAGATTGCATCACGTAGAATACATCTGAGAACTTGCATAAAAATTCCCCTCTCTGCTCATGCAGTTTTTGGATAGGTAGACTAAGATTATGCAGACTGGGACAGATTCATTAGAAAGCTGAAACCTTCTCCAATCTCCGGAGATTTCTGCCTGCCTGTATCCAGTGGGGTAACGACGAAGGGCATCGCTCACTGCTGAGCAGCGCTTGCCCCCTCGCTTCGAGGGCTGTGGGGTTTGATAAGACATACATTATATGTAGATGCTTCCTGCAATACACTGCAAAAGGATCCTAAGATATTTTGGCAATTGTGTTTGCCATAGCTTTTTACATTGCGGATGAAAAGAAAGGCGGCGCTTCTGTTCACAGAGAGGCACTGTGCTTTGATCTGCCCTAGAACAGATGGTTTCTGTTTCTTCTCACTGGGATCACTTTTGTTTTTCGCAGTCAGGGCTAATGTTCCAGATCTGCTACTTAAGCAGACACAAAAGGTACACTTTTACCATCTTTCTAATGGAGAGTTAGTCCCAATTTCTTCTTCTGAGCTGGCCACTGCTAATAAATCCATCCCATTCATGACTCAAAAAGTTCAGAACTGTTTAACTTGTCTTCTTCATACAGCAAAATATTTTCCATGAGCTTCTTTTTTTTATCATTTATCTGTATTTTCCAAGATGTCTCTCTGGCTAATGCTGAAAAAGAAAAAAAAAAAAACAAAACAGCTCAAATATTGAGAACAGAATCCATCTGTTGCCTAAGGAACAGAAAATAATGTTAAATTTACAACAAAAAACCCCAAACAAAACTGGCTTAGGAAAAATATCTGATAGAAAAACAGAAAACATTTTGTAGATTTATTGGTAAAATCATAACTGAGGATAAAAGATTTACTGAAATGTGCTCGTAAGTAGGAAGAACTTGGGCAATTCTGGAGCAGAGACTGATAGCAGATTTGTCCCTGCTATTATAATTCCAGAGCCCTTTTACAGGGACTTTGGTTAACCTAGCAGGAACAGGGGCAGTTTTGCCGAAACAGCTTGAAGACAAGATGCTTTTGGATGTTGTGTGTGACCAGGTTTGTCTGGATTTACCTTGTGCGGAGCAGGAGGAGTCGAGGTTGGGGTGTCTCTGCGGGAAGGCGCTCCGTGCAGCCGATGCCGTCTCCGGGGTGTCATCACCCTTGGCGCAGGACACGTGTCTGTCCTGGGGTCCCTCTGCAGGCTGTGCCTGCCCGGGCCTACCCACACTGCCCGCCATGCTCTCCAAACCCTTACAGCCGGGGCTGGGCAGCTCTTCTGGGCATTTCCCCGAAGGATTCCATACAAAACTGCTGGATTCGTCTGACTCGCAAGGGACGCGGGACGCTTGTCCGCAGTAGATGTCGGGTGACAGGGCTGCCATGGAAGGAGGGGATGGGTGGCTGCTGGTCAGGGTGGCTGGCTGGGGGATGCCCTCCCTCTTCTCTCTCCCAGGCGGCACATCCATGCTCAGGCTCGTCGTCTCGTCGTCTGTTTCCTCCGGGGTGTTCATGGAGAATCCAGAAAGGCTGCTCCCACAGATGTAGTGCTCTCTTAATTTATTGTCAACCGTTTCCATCATTTCAAGCACCTGTTTTTAACAACAAAATCTGTGAATGCAGAATAATTCCTGTCCCCCTGCTTACATATGCTTACAAACTCTCCTGTCAACACTCAAAAACAGGCAAGGCGTGGGTGACCCAGCTGTGAGAAGGCTAAAATCTTGGTCATGTATGGAAACGGTTACCTCTGCGATGTTACAGTTCTTCTTTCTGAGACAAAGGCAGGCGGCTGAGGCAAAATCAACAGCAACCTCCTCCAGCAGGTGTCCCGCTCTCTGGTCCAGGTATTTACTGACTATTTCCTTGGCAGCCAGCTTTTCAGAGTTTTTCACTTTGGAGCGTGAGCTTTCTTTCGCGGTTTGAATTTCATCAGCAATTATATCTTTCTGCTCAAAGGAAAGAGACACATTAGTGAAAGCAGAACTAACACAAACCTTCATTTCTACCTGAATGGCAGAATATGAGCCTTGCCGTCTGCCTGTCATTACTGCTCCTTCATGGCTGGCTGACAGACCTAAAAGCTTTAAGAATTTCCATTTGTGCAATTGACAGAAATGTTTGTTTTCACAGGAGAGAAAAGGCCAAGGGTTTTCTCTCCACGTGTCTGATGTGAACTTCACAAAAGCAGACCCAGCTCTTCTGGGCTTATGCCCGTTTATAGGAATGAAAAATAAGGAACGCTGTCCGTAGCAGCATTCCCGCACGACTAACCAAACGTTTGGTAAAGAAATCAGAAACCTGGGATCCTTTATTTTCTGAACCCATTTGAACACTGCTGAACTGCTTGGCAGTAGTAATTAAGAATACTAGCATTTTCCCCTCCCCAGAAAGGCTGGAAGGAGCGGGCAGTCGGGAAGGAGCTCGCCCCACCGAAGGCACAGAGGGGGAGTGTTTTCTGAGGATGGCGTGAGTGGCATTCACTGAGCCCGGCCAACTCCGGCCACCTCTCAAAATGGTTCGTGTCATTCTAATCCCTGCCTGGGCAAACGGACCAGGAGGTAAATTCCAGACACGGGTGCAATGCATTGACACCCAATAAACACGATGAGGAGGAACCGCAGTTACTGCCTGCCGGGGTTTCCCCAGTCAGTTTGGCTCCCAACACCTCTGGCTGGCGGCTAAGCACCGTGCAGCAGCGCTGCAGCACAAAGCCTGAGCTCGGCAACAGCCACGTGCTCAAACACCAATTACTGGGGAATATCTCCCGGCACGATCGGGCCAGCACCCAGCGATGTGTGTTCTGCAGGTAGGCTCCTGATGTTACCAGGATATGGCTTCTAAACCCCCCTTCTTCAGGATGTGTACAGCAGACTCAAGTAACAAACTCTATTTATGTACCTGATAATCATTTTATGACAGCAACCCCATTCGTTAGTGCTGGGGTTCCTTATTCCTGCTTTTTCTTACCAGATAGATAGGCTGTCTTCCCTCATCCAGTGCATTCATCCCTGTCAGGATCTCTGCTAACACCTAGAAAATACATTTGAAAGAAAAAACAATTTGTTCAGAATTAATTCTAGTTTTAAAAGTGAGTTTTGTAACTAAAGAAATACTGACTTGCCAGGGCATTTTGCAAGTATGTTTTTACTTCAGATGCCTTAGCAAAGCCAGGTCGGGGCAATCTTTATGAGACTTCACATCTACCTCCAGAGCCAAGTCCAGATTTTATAGTCAGGTACAAGAGATGCAGTTGAAACAAAGGATGAGAATAAAGTAGTTCTGAACTGAGATAAGGGATCGTGCTGAACAGAGGAACTTCCTATTTAAATGGAAACACCTCGAGCCAGGCAACATCACAGGCCATCAGTGATTTTAGTCAAACTTCCAAATTAGCAGGTAATGTTTGCAGCAGCTCATGTGGAAAATCTGCAAGAATTCTGAGAACCAAACTACAGGCTTTCTCCTACTTTTTTTTTTTTTTAAATAAAAAATAAAAAATCAGCAGTAATCAATTTTTGCAACAAGAAACAATTTTGTTTGTGTTGTTCAAAAGATTCACCTGACTTTGCCACCAACTGAAGTATATTTGGAGCGTGAACGTAATTAAAACCAGGATTTCAACACATAATACAGTCAGTAACTACGATAGGAAATTGTTGGCAAAGTAACTGTGTGACGCACAAGCTCTTCTGTCCAGTTTCCTGTCTGGAAGCACCAAAGAATGCAGCAGAACGAGGAAGAAAGGCAACATACCACACCACAGCTGAACACATCGACTTTCTCTGTTAACTGCCCATGTCTGACAAAATCTTCTGGCAGATAAGTAAGAGAAGCTTGTAGGATTTTGGTTTTCATCACAGCATATTCTGATTTTTTGTCAACAGAATACAGTCGCAGACCTGAATGTCCAAGCTTTGGGGTGAAGTTTTCATCCAACAAGACATTTGAGCTGTGACAAAGAAAGACAAATAACAATATTCATCTAGTAAATACTGTAACTTCAGGTGAAGACCTCCAGTTTTACGCTTTTAAAGGTAAGCACAGTAAGTTTCAAGCATTTGACCTGCTGTGTGTGAAGGAAAGGATAAAGAATGGTAGAAAGGGAGAGGGGAAGAACAGGCACTCCAACAATTACTTCAAAAGAATAAGAGGCAGAGGAACCATAAGCGCTCAAGTCCCTGCAGAACAAGAGACAGCCGAAAGGTACTGCGAGTGCGTTTCGGAGTTGCCATGTTTTCAGCCATTATTGTTGAAGGAACCCTGGAATGAAGAGATGGCCAGGGAAGTGCTGCTAAGCTGAATCCCTCACCTTTTGATATTCCCATGAAGAATTCCAAAATTATGCAAATACTGCACAGCTCGGATGATTCCTAGAGCAATGCTTATTCGCGTCTCCCAGCTCAGTGGAGCAGAACCAGCCTGCAAGGAAGTGAGGAAAAAAAATTATAAAAAACCCGTAAGACATTAGTAGCTCTGAACAACAAAGATTCGGTTGTAGTGCAAATCCAGACTCCTGCTGGTCTAAAGCAAAAATTTGGTCCAAGGCAGAAACTGATGATTCCTAGGCCAAGGAAGGATCCTATTCTTACATACCATGCTGCACATTTTCCTGCTGTGGGACGCAGTGAGATGAGGACACACAGGGATCACGCGTGTCCAAAGCACCAAGGGCTGGCCACTTCTGAGGCACAGCGCTGGTTTTGGTGACTGCTTCTCTGATAGGTCTCTGCCCTACAATCTCCCCTGGAAACACTCTCTGTAGGTGGGAACACCTCAAACTCTTAAGCCCTTGTAAAACTTTGCGGCTCGTTGTGCCAGTGAATACAGCGAAGGATTCTACAGCAACATATTTCTAAATCCAGTGAAATACTACAATATGAATTGACACATTTTGCGGATTCCTTATTATTTTAAAAATCTAAAGGCTGCCCAGCAGAAACTGCCCGTTGCCCTGATCTGCTTTGCAGTAGAATCAGAGAGGAGCTGCAGCCTTTCGAGTGCTTGTGCTCAGGGTGTTTGGGCATTTTCTTTTTTTCTTTTCTCTTTTTTTTGGCTGTTTCTCAGAATTCAGAAAGATATAATTGGCTGTCGTGCAGTAACAGGGCAGGGCTTGCAGTCACAGGGAGGTAACAGGCCGGGATTATGGCTTACTTGCGTCTGGAGCTGGTTTTGCAGCGACCCGTTGGGCAGGTAGGGGTATATCAGACAGTGCAAGCCACTCTCCACCGAGAAACCCAGCAGCTGCAGAATGTTGATGTGACAACACCTGCGGGCACAGAGCAACAGTGATTCCCAAATGGAGTAAGAGCAACACAGAAAAATAAGCTGGAAAACCTTCCTGAACGGAAAGCCACCGGGAACTGTGTCCTGCAGGCGGCTCTCCAGGGCTGCGGCGAAGCCTGTGCACACCCCGCCGTCCCCAGTGTGGTCCCCGGGGCGCACCGGTTGTCCTCAACCAAATGCACACTTACCGAAAGCAAATCTGTACTTCGGTGTGAAAGAATCTCTGGGTGGAATCCGGGTTTGTGCATTCCGTCTGAAAATTAAAGACACGCAACAGAATGTGGAGTCACTGCTGAGACCTTGCATTTACACAGATCTTTTAGACTCCAGATGAGGAGCTAGTTGAGAAATCTGGCGAGTATCAGTGATGGCAACTTTGTGTCAAAGGTAAAAATTAATTGAAAATTACACCAAAACCCAGAGCTCTGATGCAGTTGTGGAGGGAGGGAGGTAGCTGCATTGCAACAACAGATGCTAATGCTCAAGAGATACTAGTGATATAAGCCCTTCAAAGAAAAAGCAAAGGTGGAGCACTTGCCTCTTTCAGTCTCTTGATGACATACACCATGTTGTTCCTCTGACCTTTATAGACATCTGCAAAGGTGCCTTCACAAATCCTGCTCTTGTCGCTGAAACCACTTGTGGCGTCAGTGACTTCCTTCGGGGTCCACAGGAGACTCCCGCTGGGGAGGTCGGTTGTTGTCTCCTGCCGAGGAGCAGAAGAGCTGCAAGGCTACACAGTTGTAGAAGAAACAAGTTCATCTCATGTATATTCATATGCTTTTTCCTTCTTTCAAGTGTCATATTTTCTTTTCCATGATTTAAGTGATCACTGTGATTGTTGAAAGGAATTGTGAAAGCTGCTGTACGATCTCTCATTGGGGTTTCCCTCTGTAATACCTCTCCTGATGTGCTTTGCTGATATTTTGCATAGTAGAAGAGACTAGAAAACAGTTACTGATTTGCATTTCCGCCTTTCTCAAAAACAGATTTAGTTTTGTTTCAAAGTCGATATATTTACTTGAAGTGATGTTAGTTTAAGCTACAAGAAACACTGTCTGTATGGCTGGGGTGTGTATCCAGAAAGAGCTGGATCACAAAGTCGGGTCTCTCTTAATCTATTTATGCTCTGGAGCTTCACATCTACTGAAGCATCTGGCATTGCACAATAACGTGTTGCTCCCAGTGTGGCAGGTCCTAATGCCAATCGTTACTGCAGTTCCACTGCGCCCAGTCACAGCTTTCACAACCTCCACGTGCTCCAGCCTGGAGAAAACAAAACAACTCCCCCGCAAGAAACTCCTGCATCCTTTGTAGCAATCTTCTCTTCTGGCTGGTACTCTGGAACCATGTTCTTTTGGGAGAGTTTAAAGTCTTAAAATACAATCTTCTTTAAAAAAAAAAAAAAAATCTCAAACAAAATAAACCAAAGAGAACAGGCCAAGACAGAACCATGATGGAACCAGAGTGTGCGCCTGGATCTGGGAAACCCTCAGAGAACCATGGGCCAGATCCAGCCAGACCGTCTTAACGGCCAGAGAGCTCTAGGGGGGAGCTGGAGACTGCGTGGAAATCGTCAGGAACACAAGAACCTCCCACAACGGGCTGGTTAAGCCCTGGAACCCACTCAGGTGATGGAACCCCATCCCTGGGGACTGTTAACAGGCAGCTACGCAAGGCTCTGGGCAACCCAACTGAAATCTGGTACTAGCCTGGTTTGGAGCAGAAACCACATTTTAAGCATAAAATTAAACTAAAAGCAGTCTGCTGTTCTGACTAGTCTGTGGTATGGATTGCCCCGTCCTGCGATCACACCAGAAATGTTGAGTTCTGTGTAAAATCTATACTGGAAGCTCCTTCAAAATGAACTGGTGTTTGTGGGCATGTTTTCCGTGCTGCGCCATGCGGTGTGCAATGTTGTTAATCTTTCCCCTTCGCTGGCAAAAACGGTGATGTAAGCCCTACGTAATCTAACTGCAGCATTACCATTATATTCAGGCCAAACAAAGCCCCATTTATTCACGAGATCTGTATTTTATACGAGTAAAGGGATAAATTTTAACTGAAAAGACACAGAACGTCATAAAGACGATTTTCGTTGCTATAATCAATGAGTATAAAGGGATTTACCTTCACGCTTGATGAGACGGGAGGATTTGACTGTAAAGATTTCAAGAGGTCTCTCGGGGGAGGTGGTGGGAAGGGCAGTGAATACAAGGCACCTTCAGGAACAACACCTGAAACTGAAATAATAAACTGAAAATACGCCTCGTTTTTGCAATATCCCAGCCTGCGGGTAATTGTGAAGGTCTGGCATTTTGCTGAATTTCCTGGGGGTAACCTGTGAGGAGCTGTGGGAAGCCCGGGAGCCGTGCTCCTGGTTCCTCTTTGCAGGATGAGTCCGCTGATGTCTGGTCCTGGCTGGGGACGTGGAGCTGCCTGTGTCTGTGGGGCTGGTGGGGGCTGCGGGTCTCTCCCTCCTGGCTCAGGCTGCCAGCCCTTGCATGGTCTGTTGCACAGAGAGAGGGACCCGGGGGCAACGTGTATGTGGGAATCTGGTGAGGAGACCTGGGGGTCCAGAGAGACCCGGGAGACATCCTGAGACCCCAGGGACAGCCACAGCCAGCATCTCACAGCGGGAGGGCTCTGGGAAGGAGGAAAATCGGGGCTAAACGTCGGGCATAAACAGCCCAGGAGAGGACAACGCAGGGAAAATGGTGAATATTCAGGTGACCATTTCCAAGAGCAACACATTCACGATTCCATACTGCTAGCGACTGGGAAGCACCTTGTCTGCTGGGTCATTCCAATGCGAAAGCAAGTTCAGAATCTGCTACTTACCCCCTGCCGCTGAAACTCCTGGGTGTGAGGAGTCTGGCGACGGCAGCAGACTGAGCTCATTTGCTCTCGCCTTAGTTTTGTTTTCTGCGGGAGTTAGGGATACGTTCTCCTGCTTAGGTGGCTGTACCGGCTCTTCTTTCTCAGAGCTGGCAGTAGGAGAAGCTGATGTCCCTTCAAAAGAGAAGAAAGGAAAGACCAAGGTTATCAGGGAAACCAGTGTCTGACTCCGGTCCGTTACCAGGAAACATCCTGGTCAGGAAAACAGACTGTAAATGAACCCGAAAATGAACACTCCAGCAGTCGATCGTTAAACTGCAGGACGACAACTGGTGTTCATGTTCAGAGCCCACTCCTGACATGAACTGCTACTGAAAATTACTGAGTGAGAGCTTCAAACAAACACCTGTGATGGGGATGCAGAAGGTACAGTGCTCCTTATAATAAGGAATTGCCAATAACAGTGTATTTATTTTGTCATTTTCTATATAACGTCTTCCAGCCAACGATCTCAAATCACAAATAGCATCTAGTTCTTTGTTTGCTGTCACGAGAGGAAGTTTGTGTTGGGTTTAGTCAGTGAAATGTTTTAGAATGGTTTCAGTTGTGTTGGTTTAGTGTCAAGAGGCTGCCCCCGAACACTTTCCTGCGCAGAGCTATTTGCAATAAAGAATCATACTCAGGAACGGAAAGAAACTGGAGACAACCCAGGAAAACCACCAAAATGGCCAAAGGTCAAGACTTGCTGATGTGCAGGGAACAAGGAAAGGCGGAATTACTGATTCACTACAGCTCTGGGGGACGCTGCTTGTACAGCTCGGGAGACCTCAGAACCAGGCGGGGAAGAGCAGCTGGGAGAAGTACAAAGATGCTTCAGGGACGTGAGGAGCCGCCACATCTTAGAGGGAATTATTAAAATTAGATTAGGCTATAGCTAGGATGGGGAAAAAAATAAAGTAAAAAACCCCAAAGCAAGATAGTGCGAGGCTGCCAGAATCTCCTGAAGCGGCAGCCGAATTCTCCGTGATCACACGGAACACGGAGGCCGAAAAGGAGCCTGCGATGCCCAGTGTGCGCTGGGGATGGGCTGAGGACTTTGGGCTGCCCGAGAACCACGGCTTCCTGGCTGCAGTTCTAAACTTCTGTTTCTACCTAGCACCTTTTCGCAGCAATACATTTAGCTTGTTCTTAAAAATCAGTAAGAATGTCTTCGGTTTATGTAAAAGAAAATAAACACAGCTTTACTACAAGGGGGTTTTTGTCCCGCTGGTTTATCAGCTTTGCATTCTGAGGGCAGTGGTGACCTTGGGATCAGAAGCCGCAGACGCAGGTTGTGTTTGCAATCAGATCGTAGCTTTGTTCTCTGTTTTTTTTNATCAGCTTTGCATTCTGAGGGCAGTGGTGACCTTGGGATCAGAAGCCGCAGACGCAGGTTGTGTTTGCAATCAGATCGTAGCTTTGTTCTCTGTTTTTTTTTGCACAAACAAAGCCCTGGGAGTACCCGCGCTCAGGCAGGAAGCGGCGTGTTTCATTTTCAGGCTCCGCTCCTGACAACAGCCCGAGGTTGGGCAGAGCTGTTCCAGGGCAGACAAGCCCCGCCAGCCTGAACGAGACCAGGTCTTCAAACCAGAGCCTGGAGCGAGCAGGGTCGTTCCTCTGGTTCCGCGTCAGAATGCTGCGAAACCCCGGACTTCATGGGTTTTTGAAATGGGGTGTGAGACAGGCCCTTAGTCACGGCTGGCAGCCCCGGCACTCTGCAGCCCATGGCTTTTCCCTCCCGTACTCTGACCTAGAAATCTCTACAATTAGACTCACTTCCCTCTTCCAACCTATTTTTCAGGGGGTTTTGTGCATTTTGCAACTTCCTGCACATCACACAAACAGGTCACTACTGAAGCTGAAGAACTGACGTTAAAAAAATGTATTTTTATGGACATCCAGAAAGGGGACTGGAGCAGGGCAAGAAATCGCTGGAGGTCGGTCGGACTCTCCTGGAAGCACCGTGCCAGCAGAACTGCCCCCGTGTGCCAGTCGGACTCCTGTCGGGGACAGCAAAGAGAATTCTGGCAGTGGAGGGACCACTTGTTTTTCTGAAGTGCCTGATGGAACCAGCAAAGTGTTCTCTCTGTCTGCCTGAAGGGAATCACCCCAGTAAGCACATTCAGATGCAGATAAAAAAAAGCGGAAACAGAGCGCAGAGGCCTCAAAGATTTGTCTAAACCTGAAAGGATCTTGCTAGAAATCACTTCTGCTTCTGTCTGAGCACACACCGGAACGCCCGTATTGAGTGAGCTCCAGCAAAAAATAATGACTTCCACATGGCAGAACAGCAACAGAATCCAGACTTTCTGCAACTTAGTGAACATGAAGCTTTGCTGTGGACTCCAGTAACAAAGCCCCAACTAGCACAAGTTTTTTTAAAACATCATTTTGTGGTCAGTTTTGCAACTTACTCCATTTGAATTGGTCTGGGACAAAAATTAACATTGATCATGTAGAAAGAACTGAAAATCGATCACTCCACAGGATTTGTCTCTTTCATCCCCTTTTAAAGCCTCTTATCACTTTAGAGAACTCCGAGTGAAAAGGAGAATCCCTGCCACCGCCTTCCCAGCCCCTCATGGAGCCCTCCAGTATCGCCGCTGCGACGCTGGCACGGAGGAAACCGGAGAGTCCGTCATCGGCGCCAGACCCGTTACAGCACTTGGGTGCCTCGAGGAGCTGAACAGTGGGGCCATCCCTTGCCACGAGCTTTTATTGTTTCCTTTCCCTATTTACTGCCTAGCCTGCAGAAACCATTGGAGACGCCCGTGTCCTGCCAGCAGCCAGCTGCAGGTTTCAGAAACCGAGTTTTTCCTCTGGAGTGGCAGACACAGCGCTTCCCTGCAGCCTGGGGGAAGTTGGCTGGGGCTTATTTTTAACAGGAGGAAAACCCTGTTTTTGCCATTTGTGGCAAGTGAAGTCCAAGAAGTCTCAGAATTTTGTCTCTGAGCTCGTGAGGCCCCACCTGGAGTCCCGTGTCCAGCTCTGGAGCCCTCAACAGAGAAAGGACATGGACCTGGTGGAAAGGGTCCAGGCGGGAGCCGGTGCTGCGGGAGCCGCAGTGATGTTCACACAGCACTTAGAAAAAAAGCCCCCCCCCCAACCAGCAGGATGACAGATGGTTCTGTACGGTGGAAGTGACTATTTTTATCTGGGTTGTGTCTTTATTTTTAATGGCAGCGCTGCCAGGAGCTGAGGCTTTGCATTCGGCACAGCCAGAGGGACCGACGGCACTGGGCTCTGTGCAGGCTTTAACCTGCTGCCCCTCCGGACCCCACGGCCACTGCCTGGACACGGAACGTCGCTGCTGCTGTTATGTAGGGGTAAAAACATTCCGTAATTCTTCAATTTCAGGTTTTCTGTTTCTGAGAAGGAGAATGCAGGCTTTTGCTTTATGAAATCACAGCGTATAAAGTGGGATTACGGGAACGCTGATGAACTCTGAAGGAGCACACCAGGGTAAGGCAGCCGGACACACGGCTGGGCCCCGAACCTCCTCAGGCAGCAGAGAAGGTGAGGGCTGGAGCTGATTAGTGGTTAAGGTGCAGCGTGTTACAGGAGAGCACCCAGAGACTGTCTGTGGACAAGGAATGAGCTGGGTTAAATACTGAACAGGCACAGACAAAAGCCAGGCCAAAATCAGGTATGGTGATGGAGCAGCACCCTCCTCAGGGTCTGGGGTTATCGGCTCTGGGGCTCTAAGACAGAATTTGCTTGAAGGCTGCTTGTGCCATAGTGATTAATACTTCTTTAAAAAAAAAAAAACAAAAAACAGAAAAAAAAGAAGATAGAATTCAAAATACCATTGTTAAGTATTTTTTTTCCGCCCCAGCAAATGAAGGTGCAAAGTCACCCCGGTGCCAGGAAACCACCAGCAGGCAGCAGAAAGCCCGGCTCTGGCCAGAGCCCATCATGTGTTACCGGACTCTCCGTGCGGGACGCCTGACGCGGCGGTGCCAGCTGTGCCCGGCGCTGTCGCAACAGCCCCGGCAGCCTGAGTCAGCCCCCAGGGCTCCCGCACCCCTCCACCCACCCCGAAACCTCCCAGCCCTTCCCACGCCCACCTGCAGGCAACTTCTCTCGGCTTCTCCAGCCGCCTCACGAAAAGCCCTCGTTTTCATTTCTAGCGATTCTCTACGGAGAACTGGCAAAATCCATACAAACATCTCATCTCAAAAATAAAGAGTGGATTTTGGTGGGAATGTGTGTGAAAAGGGGAATTGGGTCCGCTTTCAACCTTTTGGGGCAGCTCAAGGCAGACAGGCAGTACGTCGGCCGGGGATCGACAGACGTGGTGGCAGAACGGGGTAAGGGTACACTGTGGCTACACAAAGGGACAGCCGGAATTTAAGCATCATTTTCAATGGAGAAGAGTGGAAAGGAAAATGATATTTAAGGGCTGTAGTATCTGTAAGGCTCCCCGCCAGCCCAGCTGGGCAGACAGCTCGGACTCTAACCATCCCGCCTTGAAAGAGCAGCCTGAAATACAGCAACCCGGAGACAGGCGAGAAGAATCACACGTTAAGAATTAGAAAAGACTACAGGTGTTTAATTGACAGAGGGATCAAGGAGAACACGTGGAGGAACAGAGAAAGTACAGAGTGAGATGAAGAAATATTCCCGTAGGTAGTGGATAAACCATTTCTCCTTTTCATAACCTTTTTCTTAGGGTGCAGGAGAGGAGGCCCCCGAGGCACAACTGAGCAGGTGCTCCTCTGCTCTGAGTCTGTTGACAATTACGAGTATAATTACAAAATTTCAGAGACACAAGAATGCTGGAAAAGTTAAAGCATTCCTAACGAGGCTGTGTTTTGAAAGCCAGCCCGACGGGTGGCAGCGCCAGCCCTGGCTCAGGGCACGGCCGCTCTCTCGGCATCTCCCCAGGCACCTGGCCTGGCCACCACAGGGGTGGGACGACCAGCCAGGGGGACTAGCCGGTTCCTCCTCTAGGTCACCTCTTCCTTTCCCACCACAAATTTTATGTGAGAGAGTAGAAAATCAGAATCGGTGGAGAAATTTTAGAATTTGAGACTGCCAGCAGTCTCCTCGGCCAGGAGGGGAGGTTCGGGGCAGGGTGCCGTGGGAAGCAGCGGGAGGAAGGGGCAGTTACTCACAGTCCAGGATGACCTGGGCAGCACGGTAGAGCTGCAGCCCCTGCAGCAGGTCCAGCAGCTGCTGCACCGTGGCCAGCCTCACGCCCCACCACCACATCAGCTCCCTCGTTATGCTGATGCCCGTCCTCTCCAGGCACTTGATTTTCCGTAGCTCCGTCTGATCCGTTATCACGTAGGAGGCTGGTGGGAGACAACAGACATTGCGGTGTAAACGTCAGCCAACCCAAGCAAGCGCGAGCAGGGAGCGCAAAGGTGTGGGAGACACTCGGCTGTTCCGTTTGCACACTTTTACAGGGCAGGATCGCCATGGGTTAGCCACGGGGACAGGAGGAAGGCTCAGCTGCTGAAGGAAGATACGCCTTTTACTCCTGCAACTATTCTGGAAAAGACGTTGTTATAGCAGAGACCCAAAAAGAAAACCCTTCAGCTTCTTTTCCCCATAATCTCCCTTCACTTTGGTACTTTGAAGTAAAGGTCAGGGGAGGCAGCGGTGACTGCGCTCCTGCCCGCGTTGCCAAATCCCGGCATTACGGGAATCCAAACAGAAGGTGACTCACCTGGGTGTTATCCACTCCCAGATAAAGCTGTGGGCGACACGCAGCTGTTTTTAAGCAGGAGCTACGGTGCTACACCTGACCCTACCCAAATTCTCCCCGTTCGGGGATGCTGCGCACCCCGCCCTCGCCGACGCAGCCCCCCACCTCGTTCAGCTCCCGCTGGATCCCAGGCACCCGGCAGAGCTACGGCCCCGGCTGGAGACAGGAGCGTCAAAGGCCACACGCGGCCAAGAACGGCCCTGGATTTGAGGAGGGGCTGTGCCAGGGCTGCCCCTGCCCCCGTGGGTGCCCTTCCCGGCTGTGGGAAGGCAGTGCCCCGTCGGTGCCCTTCCCTCGGGGGCAGAAGAGAAGGCGGGATGGCCCGTGCTGGCACAGCCGCTGGTGGCACACCCTCACCTCGTCCCCGCACACCAGGTTTTGGGGTGAATTCAGCCCTGCTGGCTCGTGGTCTGCGGGGTTGGCACAGACGGAGATCCCCTGTGCCTGACTGACCCACGGCATGTGGGGAGGGCGCCGGGACACCCAGGTCCCCCTCGGCTTGGCGTCAGGCGGACGTTCCACCACCAGGTTATGGTTTTCTGCCTCTGTGGACGGCGGAGGCAAATGGGCAAGTTTGACCGGGGCGAGAGGTTACTCGGCAGAGACAGCGAAGGAGCGAATGAATATATGGCATGTGAAATAAAGGGGGTTGGGAACTAAGGAGGGATTCCGGTGGGGACTGTTTGGAGCGGGATGCAGAAAACGACGATAAAACCGTCGGGGACGACGCTTCCCACGGTCATCGGGGCGGCCGGGATGGAGGCGGAGCGGGCGGC
>VZRU01017129.1:0-23499 GCA_013398155.1 Pedionomus torquatus | reverse complement strand
ACAGAGATTTACCGTGCTGACAGCCCCCCTGGTCCGAATTACACCGGCAGCTTAAGAGCCCCATTAAGGGAAATGAAGATAGTTTGCACCTCTCTGGGTGCTGGCATTTGGGTCGCCGGCGACGCCAGAGGACGCCGGGCACCGGTATCTCCTCTGCCTGGGTCGGCAGTGGGGAAGCCGGCATTGAGCCCGCGGTGAGGGGTCAGCACCCGCGCTCCCCACCTGCAGTAGTGGGGAAAGAGAGGGTATTTCAGCTTCTGTCCGTCTTCCCAGCAGGGGCTGTGTTCCACCGACGTGTTGGCTGAAGCCACCGGAAAGGGGTGTACATGTTTTTAACAAAAAATTAGCACACTCCTTGCCAACGACCTGGATGGATGATGTTCTGCCAGGTGAAGGAGGGGCTGGGGAACAGTTTTCTTCTTTCACCCAGAAAAACTGACCCATGCAGACTGCACAGTGAGCCTCATAGCACAAGGCCACAGGCAGAGGAGTGAGCAGACTGCAGGAAGCTCAGGATGATGCTATTTTGCCTTAACATTTCTTATTTTTATTTTTTTTTCACCCAACTCATTGCTCTGTGGGCTCTAATTACCTCCTTGGGGTGGGAAACTGGTACATTTATCATGGACAGTGAACACAGTCTTAGTGAGCAGGAGATACTAGGAAAGCAATGTGGTACATAAGACACTGAAAGCACACTTATTTAATCAACAGTGAGGCAGTGTTGTTCATGTCCCCTCATAGAACTGAAAGTGACTTCTTTTTTTCAGTCCCCAGATTTGGAAGAGTTTCTTCCCTTTCCTGCAACAAGTTTGAGTGAACTTCCTATTTATTCTCCGCTTCTTCATAGTTATTTTACTCTTCCAGAGCAAGGTTTTGCAGCCTTTATGCAAGAGGCAAGCATTGTATCAGCTCACTAGAGAACTGAATATCACTGCCTCTCTAGAATATTATGTTCTGCAGCTATTGAGAGAATTTCACTTTCCTATCTAAGAAGATTAGAAGTGTGCTGTTCTGACTTTTACCCTGGCAACTCACTTATTTCTTTAACCTCCAAGGGTTTTCTTATTGTGAAGGACTTTGAGGAGAAACTGGTTGGTTGGAAGCAGAGAAATGCTACTCTATCCATGAACAACAAGGGATATCTAATCAGCAAAATTTTCTTTTAGCAAATACTGTTACAGAGGACAGTAGATTCAAAACTGTTTATGTGTAAATAATCCAAATCTAGGCTATTAAGCACCCTTCAGAAAATTCTTCTACTGAAACCTAAAACTCTCAACCTGGTATTAATATTTGGAATCTTTACTTTGTGGCAGAACTCAGACTGAAATCTTCACTATAAGATCACTTTGTTATCTGCAAGAATACCTCAGAATGTAGTACACGTGTTGCAGACCCATAGAAAGATATATTTTTTATGTTGATTAAAAGAACTATACTGTTGGGATATTGGAAGTCACTTCCTTATCTGACATGCACCAGTTGCAACTGTTAGAAATACAGTGTTTGCTCCTTTGAGAAAACGGAATCTTCAGAAGTCAGATATTTGGATAAACTCATGGTTATGTTTTATATATGTCCTTAGCTTCCTCAGAAACTCTGCACCAGGACCAGGAACCAAGAAGTCACTTTACAAAGAGAACCTGTCCTGCACCAGATCCTTTTAATTTAGGTGTGAGCTAAGAAACAAGCATATATGGTGCTGGAAACCTATGCTATACTTAAGGGTGGATTTAGTGAGTACCATGGGTCACCACTTCTCTAACCTAACAACTAAAAAGTGTAGGTAGCAGAAAACCTTGAGTTTATAGCCCAGTCAAACTCCCAGTAGAGCTAATGAAAAAAAAAAAAAAAAACCCACCTTCAGTGCTAAGATTAACTGGGTTGGAACTGAAGAGAGCACATCCTTAGTAACTGAAACATGAATCGCAAATAGCCCTAAATCTTTAGTAAGTAATCTATCAGTCAATATACTCTTTTCAATGATCAATTTGATTTAATAAAAGAATAAAATGCAGTCTAGTCAAAAGGATGTTTTATCCATCACCAGAGACAGGCAACAAACAGATTTTGGGGAAACCTGTAATTACCTTGACAAGGGTTTGCTAAGCAACTAAAGGCACACCCTGAATTCACTTCTTACTGTTAAAAAGCAGTGACCACGAAGCTTAATTAAATTCACTTTGCACTTCTGAAATCTTTAGAAACAAAATATTCTTTGCTATAAGTGCAAATTAAGTTTTATGAAAGTCAGTCCTTCCAAAGACACAGCTGGATTTCATTGAACTTCTGCATGGTTTTCATGGAGTCAGTGAGGTTGAAACTGCAGTTTCAACATCTGACCTTCTGGATCATGACAACGGTTCACTGGTAAGTATAAGAACGGTATATCCCACATCTGACCTTCTGGATCATGACAGCTGTTCACTGGTTAATATAAGAACATTATATCCCAATATTATATTATACTCAATATTAAGAAGCCTTCGAGAGAGGAACAGTTTGATTTTGTCTTCAGAAGAGAGAGGTACTGAATGATTTGTGGAATGATTTTGAATCTATCAGTCAGATACAGATGGTTTCTGGCTATATTAGTGGTCATTTTCCAGTTCTCCCACTGTGTATATCTTACTAGAATTATACAGTTCAATACAAAACTATTTTTACTTGCATACCCTTGAAAAATGCATTTTCCCCTTTTTATTTTTTTAAGATCTAAATGCAACACTTGCATCTCTTGATCTGTTTCTCTATCACTCCAGTATTTTTAAAATGTAAGCTCTCAAATGCCAGTCAAATAATTTTTATTCTGTATGTCCTATTCAACATGTATAATATATGGTCTCTGATAGAATTGAGTTCCACTTCCTACCCAGTATTTTTGATATCTAATTTTTCTAGACTCACCATAAAATTGAACAAGGCGATCTTTGGCATTGTCAGGAAGTGCCTGCTACTGGTGAATAATCTGTCTGGTATATGTAGTCTTATGACATTTTTATTGGTACATTACAAATTTAGCCGAAGTTTCATTTTTTGAAGCAACTCCAGTAGGTATTTTCATTTCCCATGGAAGCATTTCAGGCATAGTTGATTTCCCATCTTGCATCTTTGAAGATATAAAAAGGAAACAATGCATTTTATCTCCTACTTTTGAACTACTTCAGTTTACAGTTTATTTCTTAATGAAGTTTTTTCTTCTTCAGGTTTTGCTGAAGTCCCAGTTGTACATATGGGTCAATTCCAATTAATTTTCCCTGTGAGCTTAAAGATGCATGATACAAAAAGTTGAACACTGCTGAATCGCATGCCAAAACTCTATTCTTCTGATAATATCATGCGTTTTGAGCACACCTTTCCTATCTGTGAGCTTGTCACTGCTATCACTCATCTGGAGATATTTTGACAAATGCCATTGAAGGCTTTTCTCATGATCTTAAGTTTGTGACCAACACAAAGTGAAGGTCTTCCTCATCCACCTGCTTTCCATTTGTCTCTGTTATTTATTTTTTTCTATCCCCATGTATTTATGGCGGTTTTTATTTTCCATTCCACATCTCCACATGATCAGCCAAATTCTCAACTGATGTAATTTGGCTGGCTTCGTTGACTTCAATGGATGTACTGTTAATTTAAACAGTATGCTCATTCTGCCTGGCTCATTCTTGCATCTAATTGGGTTAATAATCTTTGCCACTTACTTTCAGCAGTCTAGGTATTTCTCTTTCACTTGTAGGTGTTATATATTGAAATTACATGTTTTTGTCCACTGATGTTTTCATTATGATATCTCACAAAGTGTTAGTCTGTTTTTAAAATTTACATTTATTTTCTGCTACTGTTTCTCATCTTACAGAATTATTCAGTTTCCTAGTGCCCACCTTGACTTCTTACATTTTAAACCATAGCATTTTGCTGAGTTTCTCTGTGCTTTAATTTATTTCAATACGCTATATTTCAAAGGAGCTTTTCTTCTGTAATATCTCATCTACACTAGTGTTGTGCCATTTATGAAAACACATTGTTTCCAGTTTTCATCTTTACAGCTAGCTGTTGTGTACTCTAGAATTGAAGAGACACCATTTGTAATGTGAATTTATATTTGCAATGCCCATTGAATACTGATCTAGTCAGAGATGGGCAGTGTTATTATCATGAAAGATGATCACATGTGTTAGATGGCAGGTCCTGTAGTGTAGATTTTGAAATACATTTCATAACCTGTGTCCATTCTTATCTGTCTTGAGATTGCCCAGAATAGAGTTTCTACACTAATGTGTGGAAGAGGTTTGGTGTGTTTTGCTTCCTTTTGACAGCACCATTTCAGCATCAGAATTTTCAAGCTTTTATGGAAAAAAGGCTACATTTCAGCCTTCAAGGTGACTGGGTGGATCCCATTAATAGGGAGGAGGTAGGACAAAAGAAAGACGCAAAGAACACAAAAGGAAGTCCATAAATAGTACCAGTACACTTGGAAAAAATCCTCACCTATAATTACAAAAACATTTCAGCATCCCATTCTGTCTTCAGAAAGGTAACAATTATTTATACATATCAGTCTCTATGTAAATGCCACCTGTCCAATCAATATATTAATATTTGAATTAATTTCAAAAGAAGATGGCAGAAAAAAAAGCCATCATTTCCTCAGTAATGAACTAATTTATCTGAAAATCTGACAACTGCAAGTGGGTGGTACTCTTTTCTGTGTAGTCTTACAAAAGATATTGCTGCAATCAAGCTGGTACTTACTGTTCTAATAGTAAAACATGCCGAGCATCAAAACTTGACATGAAATGTAATGAGAAATGATATGATTGAGCAGATATGTTAGTTATATTATGTTAGCATCATTTCTGTTCTAGGTCTTGAAATCTTTCTACACACACACACACACTTGATGAGTGAGACTATTGTGGAAAATGTACCTTAAGGAAAGGTTTGGAAGAGAAAACAGAGGCAATATGGCCAATACAGGGAGAATGCTCTGATTTTAAATAGCCAAATAGAAGATATTGTTATGACATATGTACAGTGCCCAGTTAAACAATTTAACTTTTCTGGTCCTTCCAGTAATGTACTGCAAGCAACAGGGAGGGGTTCAGCCATGTCTAGTCCTTAAAAATAAGGGAGGGATGGGGGAAAAGCATTCAAGTGTCAAAGAGAAGCAAGGTATTGTTTGAAGGGGAAAGGGAAGAAGTAGAGGAAAGGGAAGGAAAGGAGAAAGGGAAAGGAGGAGAGGAGAAAGAGAGTGCAAAGTATAAGGAAAAAAAAAAAGAGGAAAAGTTCAAATTTGACATGACTGTAAAATAGTAAGCAGAGAATAGGATTTAGGAGAGCACTGAGATATAGCTGAAATGGCAGGTTGATAATTGGCACTAATATTTGGGACAAATTGAAGTGGGTATAGTGGGTATCAGGAAATCCAGCAGAATAGCAATTGGAACAAAGGTAATGAAGCCAAGGGTTTGCAAAACAGCAGTAAGGATTTGTATTTTGGATACAAAAGTTGAGGGCAACAGACAGGTTTGCAGCTCTTCAGAAAGGAAAGTAAGTGGACTACATATGTAGGGAATATAATCAGGTCTATGCTGAAGCTGGTTAGATGAATTTCAGCTGAATTTGCACTGAACATTTCTCCCTGACTCTAGACTGGATCTTCATAGTTGTTGTTGCTTGCCTGCTTTGTTCTCAGGTGGTGATTTTTGCTGCAGGTGCTGCTGCCTGTGGAAACTTCTCCCTGATGTTCAGTTGTTCTCAAAGGTCCGAGTGTGATACAGCGTAATATGTTTCTATGTAAAATGTTAATAGTAATTGCGACTGCAAAGGAAATTCTGATAAATGTACCTCAAACACCAGCTGATGCAGGTACTTATGCTGAGTCTGCAGGGAGCCTGGAGCAATACCTCCAAGGGTTTGAACCTTTGCATTCATCTCCATATGTTCTTAAATCGTCATTCTTCACTTTCTAACTTAATCATAATCTTTAGAGCTGGTCCCACATTTTTAACTGTTTCTCTTTTGATCATTTCACAGAAGCCCTCTGAAGTTTTTATTCCCTAATTTCAAAGTGTTTCTTGTGCCCTCCAGGTGAGAAAGCCCAGAACTGCAATGATATCTATTTTCCCCCTTGACAACTTTCAAGCTGCAGGTGGGAATTGCCAGTGCAAGGACCCATGGCATACTAGAAAAAACATAGGGGCTCCAATAAATTAATTGGTTTGCCTATCTACTTAATTGTCCCTGGGATTAATGTACTGAATGATTAATTTCCTTCATAGGTAGTTAATCACAGATTTCAATAACTTAAGTCTAAAATCAAGCGTCCATGTGATTTCATGGCAAGAAGAATCCTTTCATATACCAAGTAAGGTGTAGTTTGCTGGTGAGGAGACATGGAGCTCTGAGGGTCTTTCTCATTCTTGATCTTACACTCCTTGGGTTAGAGTTCTGGTGTTAACCAGTTTTGTTCAATCAAACACTACATAATTGCACTGACTAAATGTCAATTCACAGCACTTTCTTATTCTACAAGTTTATTCAAATATCCATCCTCCTCTCCTCCTCTTCCTTTAAATCAAGCAATTCATCCTTTGAGCATAAGGACTGAAGAACACAGAGGAAGGATAAGTTATAGGAGATGGGCATTGCCGTTCCTGTAAGATCACACTGCTCTTGTCTCAGTGTTCACAAGGCAGAAGGACTCCAGTTTCCTAGATACTGTGTCCAGTTGTTTTCCTTCGTCTTCCTCAACAAGAAGGACTGAAAGCCATCTTTGGACTAACCAGCTCTGATATAGCCACAGTTTAACCTCATGGATAAGCCTGGCCAACCTTGGATCTTTCCTCTCTCACAAGCATTTCTTTGCCTTTGCTCAGGACTTGTTTACACTGGGAAACTGATCAGACACACTATAGCAGTATATTATTTCAATGTAACCATTTCCTGCGTAGACTAATCTTCTTGTCTGACCCTGGTTGCAGAATTTTGGAATATGTATTGGAGTCTTATTCCACTCTTAGATTATGAAGCCTGCCAAACCTTTTCATTTTGTTCAAGGCTTCCTGTCATTTCAGCCCTAGAACCCATCTGATTCCAGATCTTTTGCCCATCAGCCAAGACTCCTCAGCCAAGCCACATATATCCTGCCACCAGGATGCTTCTTTTCTTGCCAAGCTCAAAATTCTACTTCTTTCTTCTGCCCATGGATATCTAACCTTGTTCAAATGTGAACAAATGAGCAACAGACAGGTTGAATCCAAAATGCACTTCTTTTCTTAATTGCTAACTTTCAAATAGATTGATGTAGAGAACCCTGCTCCTGAAAGAACTGTGTGATAAAGGCACCAATACACTGTTGTCTCTAATGCTATCTGATGAAATCAGGAAACCGCATCAATCCTTTTCTTAGTTTAAGCACCAGACACTGATTTTATCAATTTACATCTGTGGAAACAGCAGGCAAAGATGGCATTCTTNNNATTCTTTCTTCTACACTCTTTATTTAATTATTTTCTACATCCCACTATTTTTGCTTTAGGTTGTTTTACACATTACATTATTAAATTATATTAAGAAAATACCAAAATACCTCACAGATTTGTGGTGATGCAGATAGATGTGCCTTATGATTACACCTAGATCCAAGTGTGCATCACAGAATGAGTGGGGCGTTTTTACTGACTTAGTGGAATTCTCAGTTTTAATTAGTCTCACACAGTATCCTTTTTAATTCTTTTTATTAATTTTTTTTATTTTATTTTATTTCAGCCAGAATAGCAAGAGCAAGTTTAATGGAGATTTTATCATTGAGGACAAGTGTTGTAAAAAAAAAGATTGGAATAGACACACAAGTTCAACTGTACAGCAGTAATTCTTGCTCTTGATGTGTAAAGTTCAACAGTACAAAAGAAACCCACTGCTCAAATGCTCTCAGGTAGTGTGGCAACTCCTCTTGCCTGTCAGCATGTCCCTTCACTGGAGAATAAAAATTGCTGCCACATCAAGATCACAGTTCAGGCTCTTTTCCTTGCAATTTCAACTTTATTTCTACCAAGTAATGCAAAGATACAGTATTGTCGGGGTTTTCCACTGCAACCCCAAGGTCTCCTAAAGTCTCCATTGCTGACTGCAACCAGGCGTAAGCCTGTCATCCAGGTCTTTCCTCTCTCATTTGCATCCAGCCTTTGGGGACCACACCAGTGAGCAGCCTTCACTTGTACTTCATAAGGATTTGCTTCCAAACAGGGCTGGCTAGCCTCACGCCTAAGAGGCATCTACTTACTCTCCATTTGAAGTCAAGGAAAGCATGGCTTCCTGCTTCCAACCACATCTTTCATCAAGTTTTAAAACTTTCAGAATTTAATATTGTTGATTTTGTTTGTTTGTTTGTTTGTTTATTAAGAAATACTCTTGCAGCTGGGGACTGAAATCCAGCTAATCCCATTCCTTGCCATTAGCAGGATGACTATCTTCTCTGTGGTCTGGGGAACATAAATCATTCTCTCTTCTCTCCTTTCCTCAGAAACATAAGAGAACAAGATGCAGTGGCTTTCAGTTGATCTTCCGAAGAACGATGTATATATGGTGTCACATCAGCTGTGCAATGAAACCCAAGTGAAGGTTTAAGAACACACTACAAAAGGCCACCAATGAATTTTGGCATTTCTTATTTTAGGAGCCCTCTCATAAATTGGTATTTTATGCTTAATAAACATTAAATAATGTTGGCTGGAAAACACACTTTTGACTCATGAGAGCTTGGATATTTTGCAATAGGTTTTAGGTTTTATTTAGAAGAGGAAACAAAAAATTCTTACGAATTTTCAATGCACCTAATTTTAATAATTCATTTTCTGATTAAAAGTAGCCAATAAAATACAGTTTCAGCTTGGTAAAACTGTATTTTCCAAAGACAACTGTTAACCCAAAAGTCATTTAGATAATTATTTTATGTATCTATGCATGTATCTAGTAGCAAGTGATAAAGTAATTCTATCAGATTCAATTTTTAAAATAGTTCATTAGCAACATGGATTCCTATTAACTTGCTGATAGCCCCATGAGTTTTTTAAAAAATTTGCCTTCTCCAACAGACGTTTGAATGGAAGAATTGTCCTGAAATATGTTTGGGGTTTATGACATTTTTGTGAATATAGAGGTGGCAATTAGAAAAGTTTTAAAACATGGATTGAATATTTTCATGCTACTTTTAGGACAACAGTTTAGAAGTTATTAACATCTCAGTTTATTAAACAGATTCATCCACTAGCGTATGAACTTGGGATAATTATAACCACAGTAACTGAGATATAAAGAACAACTTAAGTGGAATTTGCATGTCACTGGTCAGGGCAAATTTGGTAGAAGTATTTGTGTTACAGTTTTATAAACAGCTTTAGAAGAAAACATCATAAAAATTTGGGTAGGCGTGGTAGATATTGAAGACTAACACTCATTGAACTGAAGTTGCTCAGGCAACCATCGTCAAAGTGAGGTTTCTTACCAGTGCATTCAAAATAATGTGAGGAGTAAGGTGAAGGTGAGCAAACCAAAGTTTGAATGACAGCAGATACGTAGAGTTGTAATAAGGGTGAAAAAATACAAAAGCTTAACTGAACCTTTCAGTACCAGTGTTGCCTAAGGAAACACACAGAAGGGAAAGGGTGTCTGTACTCAATTTAAGGCATAGGTGGATTCGGCCGAGTAATTGAATAAAGAAGGAAAGGAATGATCACTAATTATTCTACCTCTGACAGCTGTAAGCACTTTACTTTTACTACGTGTAGCAAGGAGCAGCACAAACCATCCTTGATCTGTGTACTGCTAATGGAGTTTCATTGCTTTCTGTACAAGTCTGCAAAGCGTGAGTCTGTGTTGCTACCTCTGACATGTGAGCGATCCTGATGAATCCCATGCGCACAAATACCTACAAGCCCTGTCCTTTAGGAATTTGTTGAACTGGGTGCAGGATGTTTGGTGGATATCGGTTTGCTCAATGTATGAAGCAATTTGTGGGAAAATGAATCCTAGTCCAATTCAATCTGGAAGCCAGGAGAGCACTGTTTTATAAATAAAAAAAGTGTTCTGACCTGTTTTCCTGTCCTTCAACCCAGTGTTTCTCAGCCCAGACATTTTGTCACTCACGGTGGGTTGCAGAAGTGAAATCAGCGTAACAACAGAAACTATAGCTTGCCAGTGACATATCTGCTGGGTTCTGTGTGTACACCAAGTTGCTGAAGGCAAAGTAAGATTTTTCTTGAAGATCAAAGGCTTCCTGTAGTGCAATCTGTATCTAAAAAAGACTTATAACATATCCTAAGCCTGCACCTTTCAGATTCATTCCTCTCTTAGGCAACTGCTTGCTCTCATCTAACCAATATGTCATGAATCATTAATTTATTCCACTCAAATGAATGGAAAGATTTCCATCAACCACAATGGGATTTGACTCAAACCTTAAGAGCCTGATACATCTATTCTTTCTTGCACTGAATGGTGCTTCACTTTGGATATAGTCCAGTGTCTTCCTTAGCAGCCTCTGCCACCCCTTCCCTCACCTCAGTCTCTGGCTTGTTTCTCTTTCAGCCGTGTGGGCTGGAAGCACAGCCCACCTCTGGAGCAGAGTGGGGAGAGAGGAGCATCCTTAGTAGTTTTCAGTATGGCCCCCTTTGGTCTCAATTTTAGAAGTAGGGGCCAGATACTTCCTATCTCTCCTCCGTGACCCTGTTCTTTGTCTCACCTATCAAGGCAAGCCATGAAATGCTTCAGCACACAAAGCAGCAGGATAAGCAGAGTTTACAGGCTGAGTGTTGCACTCACTTGCTAGGGTTTTGCATGAATTTTCAGATGGTTCTTTCTAAAAGATTAGCTCCTTCCTGACATTTCTCTAGACCAACTGAGAAAAAAAAAATCTTTCTTTACAGGAGAACTTGCACTTTGCTCTCTAGTAGAAGAATCCGTCAGTCCCATGAGATCCGAATCAGTTTTTCCTGGTTTTCAAGGTAACAAGTGCCCTTCCTTTCAATAGCAGAGTGGATTCGCACACTGCAAAGGCAACACTTGCTGAACAGAACAGAGGACATTGTTAGGGCTTTAGGCCATGCTAAGAAATGGCCTTATAAGGACAACTGCAAATTGCACTTTCCTTGTTTAAAAAGGAAACCGTATTTCTTTGAAATTGCTTTGTCTCATGCAAATATGTAGCCACAAGCATATGTGTATGTGAAGACAATATACATGCAAACACATATAAATATGTAAGCAGTATACCTGCTAGCACAAACAACTTGTTAAAAAGCAGTAAGAGAACAGATGTGCAACAGACCTGAGTTGGCTTGCTTCCAGTAGGGCCTGAGTTGCCCTACTGGAGATACTCAGAGACCCGAGTGATGCACGTGCTATATGAACACCAAGCAGAAAATAAAGTTCTTCAACCAAAGTAAGTTGATTTTGGCTGAGCTACTAAAGAACATTTGATAAAGTTTTAGCAAGCTCCTTGCTCCTCAACCCAAGCTTAGTATAGTGTGGATTGTTCTACAGAAATGAAGGGATTGCCTGTTTTATTTTGGCCAAATAGTTCACAGTGTTGAGTATTAGTAACACTTGGGTTTAAGAGTGACTGTCATCCTCATGGTGTTAACTCCCCAAGAGGCCCTCAGGTTCCTCTGCATTTAGATCTTTCACTACACAGTGGGTAGTCTGATGCCACATGGATTTTGTTTCTGTTGTTGAAATGTGTGTTTTAACTCACTGCCAATTAAATCTGTTGTGGTGGTGGGTCAGTGGAGGTGGTGTTGTTCAAGCTGCCTGAGGTGAAGACAACCAGCCTGGCCAGAACTGAAAATCTGAGTTACATTCGAGTAAGCATGAATAACTTGACAAGATGTGGTTCTCTGACACTACATTCAGAGCCTTCGGTTTTAAAGCTCTGTTCTAGAGTGCAGCAGGTCAGGTAGTTTTTGTTGGATTTGCTGTCCTTTAAGCCATCTGTTGTTCAAAGTCTGAGGCTGGAGTAAATTGACTGGAAGCCTCTTCTGACCAATCATGCATGACACTGAGTATATGGATTCATGCAAGTATACAACCTAATTCTCATAGCATGTAGTAATATATTCATGTTTTTAGAGGCTTATCTTCCAGGTTTTTTAGAATCTGCAAGACTGTACTAGGGAAAGATATCTCTGTAGCTGTCCTTCCTCAAGAATCTGCTATTGGTCCTTGTAAGAGGCAGGATCAATCTGTCCTAACAGGACAAATCTGCATACCTTAAGTCATCACACGTTTTCTTTTTTTCACTTGGCAATTCTGATGAATGGTGGTGCAAGATGGAGTCTTGATCTTGCCTGGTGCTGTTAAAATAAATAATTTTAGTAAAGAAAAAGGAAACAGATTAAATTCCAGAGTCTTGGCGCTACAACATCTCTTCCTGCATTAGGAACACAACTGACATAGAAAACGGTTCTATATGTTAAGCTAAGCCAAAGTAGGCCTCAGCTTTTCCACAGAAGTTTCACAGCCTTTCTGATGCCTTGTTATTTATTTAAGCAGGAGTGCTTGTGTTTCAGATTAAAATCCTTGTTCTTAAACTCTCAAAACTGAAGAACGTGTACTTTTGTACCTCTAGGTAAGGCTGAGATATAGGTTAGCAAGAGAAGTTTTATGTTTTTATTTTACCAAGCAGCTAGCAAGCCAGACATTCCCTCAGAGGAGGAATCCAAGGTGTCCTTGTGATGGAAACACAAGACACCTATGTTTGTTGTGGGCACACTGGCAGTGCTATGGGGAACAAGGGTGTACAGATCTGCATCTGTGTTCCCACAAAGCCTTGGCCAGTCTGTAACGGTGTGGTGACACTGGCTTCAGTGAAGCTGGGTTAATTGCAGTGGTTAATGGAGTGCCCATTCCACTTCAGGAATCCAGGTGCCTGCAGGGGGTCATGCCAGCAACATACAATTATTTGTAATTCCAGAAACTTCTGACCAATGAAGGTTGCATTTGCATGCCTTCCCAATCGATTAGACACAAAGTTCTAGACATTGAAGACTGAAGGTCTAACTAGTCTGTCCCTCTCACAGAAGCTCTCCCATTTCTTTATAGGCCTTTCTTCAGTTTTTCATAAATTTATAGTGTCAGATACTAACTACTAGACCATCATTTACCCTCGTGACTTTTTAATAAAAAAACCTGCAAATTCTACAAGATTAAATTTTTCATGTGAAATAAGCACTAAAATCTAGACTTGTCAGTCTCTGTTAGCTAAATTCCAAACTTTCTCTGTTTTTAATGAAAAGTTAACATTTTTTCAAAACAAGTGGAATATATTGTCTGTGATTGCTTTTTTCATGACTGGAAGAAAGAAAATTATGAACAGTGTTACTATAAACATATTTCAGTTTTGGAATGTAAACATTCAGAATAAAAGAGGCTTCAGCTTTTCATTAGCATGAATACCAGAGAGCTAAATAACAATATCTGTGTGCTTCCCACTTGATTTAACCTCCCATTACCTAATTTGATAGCAGAAATATGAAAATATGACGTACATATTTTGCATACCATGCATAAATAGAGGAATCTCATGTATCATCAAGAAGTTCTGTGTGTCTTTAAAAGAACCTAGAGAGAGGTGGGTTGGTGAGAGGCAGAACAGAAAGGCCAAAAATGAATTGCAAGTTCTGTAAGTAGAGAAATAGTTGGATGGATTGGTAAAAGGATGTAAGAGCTGAAGTCTGATCCAGAAGGATTTTAAAGCTCTCTTGTGCCCTCCAGATACTTCGCTTAATGAAGAAAAAAGTCCTCCATGAGTGGCAGAAATAATGAATTTTGGTTTTCAGCATCTCTTTCCTGTGTGCTTTTTCCCATCTCTAATAAAGGGTGAGGTTATTAGCCACTCTCAGGGAGAGAGGAGGGAAACATCATACACTCAATTATATGAATGCCATCTCACTGGAAAAAAGGAGCTGAAGGTATTGTAAAATCTGTGGAAGCAGTGCAGAACCAAAGCTAAGAACACCCAGGAATAAAATAAAATATCCCACGTAAAATTATGGCCTGCTGATGTGAATGACAGAGATTTCATTGACTTTACAATTCTGAGCTTTCATCCATGTTTTTAATGGTCTTCTTAAGGTAAACAGGTCTTTCTTTTTTCCATGAGAGTAAGATACAAGATGTTTAATAATTTTTTGGTTCTTGATTAGCCAAGGTTTCCCAGCTATCTGGGGATGAGTGAAAATAATCTAAAATTAAAAAGTGTCTCAGCTATAAGGCTGGGCAAAGACACTAGCATTATCTCAGGGTGAAATATCAGAAGGCTGCAATGCTGGAGGAAAGGCTTAGCACATTGACTTTTCTGTTAAAAAACCCCAGTACTTCTGATGATGCAGTGATAAAGCTAACATGGTTATGAAGGCAAGTGACTACAGACTTTCCAAGCTTAAGGATTAAGGTTTTAGGTTAAGCAGTCCTTCTGGACAGAAAGGGGGAAGGATTAAAAATCAGAAGGAAGATCGACTGTCTCTGTTCATAATATGGGTGATAGGTAAATTGGAAAAAGCACTTTTAAAATATTTTGCAGTTGGAACATCAGAGTGAGTGGACATGCAGGGCCACACAGCAAAGGGTGAGTCCTCATACGTTAAATCCCAGCTGTGATAAGGAGTTTTCACATGACATGGGGCTAATCTGTTTACAGCAGTGATGCAGATGATCTCATGGCTTGTTTGTTTTTGCTTTTGTTTTGTTTTTCTTTGGGGTAATAGACTGGCATAATCCATAGATCTGAATCTGCAGAACAAAAATTAAAAATCTCCTTCTGCTTCTCAATCCTACTGTCTCAGCTCTCAGTGAGAAAGGAATGTTCCTTCAAAAAGGAAAGGGTATCTGGCTCATTATGTATACCTCCAAATTTTCCCATAGTCAAAAAGTGGACAAGAGTCTTTGTGGTGTTGGTGATTAGCCATTCTTCTTTGTTCTGGTCTGCAGACACAAACACAACGTATACCTTTTACCTCTTAAACTTGTTTTGCAAAAAGTTGATATTTTCACAGACATTTATTTTATTTTTTGGTAGAACTTTAAAAGCACACAAAGTATTTTTATAGTTCACATGTCTTCTGTGCAGACAAGGTGTTACAGAATTTGTTGGGGGTAGGGAATGGTGTGGGAAATCTTTCCTATCATCTCAAATATTTACAGGACTTGAAAAATCAATATTAATTTGCATAGAGTTATAGAAAAAGAAATAGGAGCATTTGAATTTCTGTTACAAGACACAGTGAATAAACTATGACTTTTGGGGAAAAATAGAATGCTACAAAGGCTGAGTTATAATCAGCTCAGCAGAGGTCATAGCAGGTTGATCCAACAGCCATCCTCATTGAGGTCCCAGCTCCACGCAGCATTTAAATGCATGCTTAATTTTAATCACATACATAAGTCCTGCATGACCTTAATGTTAAGCACGTGCTTGAGTGCATTGCTGAAGTGTAGATGCAGAAATGGTTTCATGAATGCTGGAAGCCAGAGGAAGAAAGAGCCCCTTACTGTAGGTCTCACTTACAGGACTCACTGCAGAGTCAAAGGCTGCAGTATTACTTCTGAAGCAGGAAATATCCACATAACATACCGCTTAGAGATGTGGTTTAGTGGTGGGTCATTGTTTTGGTTGGTTTTTTTTTTCAAGTTAAGTTGATGGTTGGACTAGGTGATCTCAAAGTTGCTTTCCAACCTAAACAATTCTGTGATTCTATGATTCTAACACTGTGAAGCAGAGAACAACTCTATAAGGGAAAGTGTGCTGAGAACCGCGAAACATGCCCCACAGGTTGACAATGCACTTTTCTTCCCTATGGGCTGTATTTAATTCTGTGTCTGTCATTCTGCAGAGACTGTAGCAAGTGATTACAGCCAATAGCTGATGACTTCAATGGGAAAGCTGATCATTGCTCAAAATTCAACCTATGCTCTGCTTTTGCAGAATACAAGTCTACACACATTCCTTATTGATAAAGGATTGAATTTTACCATCTGTTATGGTAAAAACATCTTCAGATTTGCTGTCATCTATTGATTTTAAGTAAATTTGCATTCTGACACAAGTGAAAAAGCACACCCTCCCATTGCAAGAGAAAAGATGGGGAGAGTTTTCCTGTTAAGATCCTCAGACTAGTAGTCAGATTTCTCTATCATATTCACTTGCTGGTGATACTGAACTGCTAAAAGTATCTTGATATTCATACCTGGATTGTGGCTGCTGCTTCCAGCGAAGCTGTGTTCCAGAATGGTCACTTCCCCTTGTATGTGTGCATCATTCTGACAATTCAGCTGAACTTTGGGAAGATAAGAAAGCATGTTAAATAGGGTCTTAACATCAGTGTCATATTAATTGAGTCAAATTCCCTTCTGTTTCCATCACTACCCTGTCAGTGAGACTTCAGTAGAGTTTACTGGTTTAAATGGAAAAACAGCTGGATCAAACAGCCCTCCAAAAAAAGAAAACACAGTGTAGAAGAAATTCCCTAAGTCCGGATGCAGGCTTTCTTAGTGCAGTGGTCTGACCAGCAGCCAGGCCAGTTTTTCTTCTCTGAAGTTCATGTGTCCTGCATAAACAACTCTACTTCTCCATCCATGCTGAGGGGGACAGGGCAGGGGGAGGGCAGGGAACTTCTTCTTGCCTTTTTTTCTGAAAGCCATCATGGTGCATACTATGGTGAGCCCCAAAATTTTAATTTTTATCTAATGACATGTTGAAGGTGAAGGAGGAGCTAATGTAGTTCACTGTTCACCACCATTTTGCTGTGACACCGGACAATGGGGCTGGCAGCACATAAACTTCTTTAGCTGTTTGGCCTCAGCCAGAAAGTGTATTCATGACTTGAGCAGATGTTTCTGCTTTTAGGAATCAGTTGTTTCCTCTTTTCCAGAAGCACATGCCAGCACACTCAGTATCTGGAAACCTGCTGCTTCACAGTAGGTCCAGAATCTAAACTGGTACTTTACTAGAAAATTGTAATAAAGCAGTTTGAATTGCTTTTCATCCTTCGTGCTCTTAATGACTTTCAGGTTCATATGAGACCAATCAATTAATCCTGCTTCAGACCTAGAGGAATGGGATGTTTCTTACCCTCTGAACAGGAAAGAAGCCCATAACAGAGATTACCAATCTACTTATTAAGACTTATGTCAGCAGCATAGTCTAACAGAGCCTCCAGCTGGGGTTGGGACTACAGATTTGCAATCTTGTATAAACCTAATGTTCACTAGTCATATGCTAATTAATTGCTAAATCACAAAAGGCAAATCATAATTATTGTTTCAGGTTAGCAATTTCTCCTGACCTGATTGCATGCTTGCTGTTTTGAAGAATTAAGGAACGGGGCTCATTTAGGAACATTTACCTATATAACCTATGTTTCTGGTTCTGTTTGGTTTTGCTTTCTCATGCTGAAAAAATTCCTTCAATTTAAAAAGTCTTGGACAGATTCTGCTACCCATCATTCTGGGAGATCAGTGAAGAAGTAGGATAGTAATGAGAGTAAGAGTACATAGAACTGAACTGGTTATGGCTCTGGTCCTGCAAAGATTTTCAGTGGACTGAATATATCACATGGTGGCCAGCCACACCCAGCTAAATTTGTTCTGGGTGCACACAGTTTCTCGTTTCAGGGCTTCTTTATGGAGGCAACTTGTACAGCAAACCCATGCTTTTCTATCATCTCTCTTTATTTGCTGGATGTAGCACTAGCACTTTGTAAAAAGTTTCTGCTGTAGTTGTAATTGGTGGACAGAAGCACAGCAATTATTAGATGATCTTCTTCCAAAGGCCCATTGAGATCAGAAGCAAAGCTCTTACTGATCTCAGGCATACAAAGTAAACCTTTCATTTAAAAATTGGTAATGGCACATTTGAAAATTATAGATGAAAGAAATCTTCCCCAGTTCTTTTGTCACCTGGTTCTGCATACCCAGGACTCTCAGTGAACTTAATGGGACATCAGGAATCCTTCTGGCTCACAGTCAGACATATTCACACATTAGGGCTGGCTGGCATGTGGCTGAAGTCACGAGGATGCAGAAGATACTTCTTTGGCTCAGAAAGCTCTTACTCAGCTTGCTATCTAAAACTATCCCAATCCATCAACTCTAACATGTTTGCATCTCTTCCAATCATTATCTGTTAGTGGTGTGGTGAGAAGGTTGACTTGGCAGCTTTGAAATGGCAGTCTAGAAATTGGAGTAATTTCCTTGCTAGGATTAAGGTAGTTCTGGCAATACAGTAGAGATGAGTCTGATGCATAAATTCCTAGTCTGAGGTTATCTCACCAGCAAATAGACATTGATCTGCCTATTGTCACTGGACAAAGTCATAGCTCAAAGATTTTGATGTCTGCACTCAGCCAGCCAGTTCTCAGGACCAGTGTTCCCTGCTGCTTTGTGTTTTCTGGTTTTAAACTCAGACTGCAGAGGAAGAACCCATGGTAAAGGCCAGTTGCGTGGGTTCTTGGAGGAAAAAAAAGAAAACCAATAGAAAAGGAGGGCTGCAGCTCCTGAGCAGTAGGTGACTAAGGAACGCTGAAGGAATTTTCTAGCAAGCAAGAAGCTGTTACAAGAGGCATTTGCGTTTGGTTCCCTTCATCCTGCTGTAACTCTAGCCAGCCAACAAATCAACACAGCAGACATTCAGTGGTACTGGCCCCAGCCCAGGTCTCCGTGCCAGATTCTTAGCACACCTGTTAAACAGATTCCTTTCACCCAGCTTTCAGCTAACGTTTCAGCTGTAGCTGGTGATATGCTCGGCCTCTTGCCAGCCTATGGCTGCTAGCTGCAGTCATCACCCATCATACTTCAGCACTCACCATGGCACTGGCATGTCAAAACCATGCAAAAAGCACTATCTCCCTGTACTGTATGGGATAATCCACCTGACTGGTGTAATATTAAGTACACAACAGATGCCTAGTTCTGTTGGTTTTGGCCAGTGCTAAGGAAGGGTGATGGCAAACTTCCCAGCATGCTGGAACACAACCTCCTTACAGGTTCTGCCTTCTGTCTTTGGGGCTCTGTCCATCAAGGAGCAAGCCCTGATAGCTCTCTGCCCAAGCACCATGCCATGATGTGCCATCCCACCTGAAGATGGAGAGACCTTCATGGCCTGCGTGAGCACCGCAGAGAGGGATGCTGGCTGGTGTCAGCACTGCTCTTCCTTTCCAGGTGCTCATCAGGGGCACTATGAAGTCTGCTCTTCTAAAGGTCTATTGGTAGTGTTAGAGGGATGTCTCACTGGAAGGTGCAGGGCTGTGACAGCAAGAAAGCATAGTGCAAGCGGAAAGGTTTCAAAGGAAAAGTGCAGCTTACCTGCCCTCTCTCACTGCTGGGCTGAGTCACTTTGACGTTTAAGTTTAGAGTCTGGAAACTGGGAGTTGGTTTAAACTTATCATGAACTTCTTAAGAAAAGAAGATGGGAAAGGAGCTACAGGGGGAATAGGAGAAAAAGCAGCAGATGCCTGAAAGGACAACATGGGTTTCAGCTACCTTTAGAGCAGGCTGTAATATTTTGAAAAGCACATCCGCTGCCATAATGCACATAGGGATTAAGGGGAGCAGACAATCACAGAATCGCAGAATGACATGGGGTTGGAAGGGACCTCTGGAGATCATTTAGTCCAAATCTCCTGCCAAAGCAGGTCCTTCTAAAGCATGTTGCACAAGAATATATACAGGTGGGTTTTGAATATCCCCAGAGACAGAAACTCCACCACCTCTTTGGGCAGCCTGTTCCAGTGCTCTGCCACCCTCAGAGTAAAGAAGTTCCTCCTCAGTGCAATGATATAGTTCTCCTCCTCTGCTCTTTTCGCATGTCTTTTCCCCATGTTTGTAAACACATATGGAGGGTTTGCACCTTAGTTATTTGATGAGGAAGTTCCAGGTTTGCCCTAACTAATTTTGGTCCATTGTTGTGATACCAAGAAGATTGACTTCTCAGATAGTCTCTGGATGGTGTTCACTGCTGGAAAATACATTGGAGTATTCCACTAGAAAAATTCTCACAGACACAGCTGTACACATTTTCATCTGAACATCTGTCTTAGAATCAGGACTTCTGGAAACCTCAAAGAGAAAGAAAAGGGCAGACAGGAGGACTCCACACACAAAGAAAGGATGATTTACTCCATCATATGTCAGTGTTTGTAGGTAATTTTTTCAAGTACTGCTGCTGTAGCCAAAGTTGGTCTTATTTTTTTACAAACCTAGAGATAAACCCACAATACCCACAATATAAGACAATTCACACATAGTGATGGGTGAGATTCACAGCTACTTCATTTCAGGCGTTCCCATCTGACAACACGCTGGAAGCAGAGGGAGGTTCAGTCTCTCCACAGGAAACTACAAGGAAGGCATTATCTGGAGTAATAATGAAGGAACCTTAGACTTCTCTCCTGATCTTGATCCAACTGAGTTTTTGATACTCCTCCAACTTAACAGGGCTGGAACTAGCTCTAAAATGTTTGGTTTGAATGCTCCTTTCTTGAATTAGGACCTTTTCTCCCTCCGTGGTTGTTTAGAATAATGGCTGCTCTCTCACATGGAGAATGCATTGCTTGTGCAGGCTTCACTGTGGTGGAATGGAAGTCTTACTCTTCTAGTTAGCAGTCATGTGTGAGATGTTCAATCTCAGCAGTGCTCAACGGCAGTGCTAATGTATTTTTATAACAGTTTTTTAGATGGAGAATTTGGTGACGGTCATTATTTATTCATGGTGCTATGCAGCTTTGCATGACATATCGTACTGGCCTGCAGCAACTGGAAATAGTTATTTGCTTAGGAAAGTGTAGAGAACAAAATTGATAACACACAGTGATGTACAGGAATCTGCTTATATTTGGAGAAGCTAATACACATCAGCAATGGGAACTGCAGATGGCTAAGAGTTCTTATTTTCCTCGTGCCTTGTTCTCTTTCATAGCTCTCCTGATGTCGGTGTATTTGACTTCATAAGATGATATTTACAGCAAGTAAAAATTATTTCCATACATTTGTATTGTTGTTCACAGTTAATAGAATCATAGAGAGTTGCATTTAAGAGCTTTCCCCATGATTCCTAAGAAAAGACATGACAATATAACCAGGTCTGCTCTTCGGGGATGAAAGCTCAAAGTCACATCTGCTCTCATTAGGTTCAAATTTGGCTATGCTGAACACATGCCATCATCAGTATCATTTCCATGGTAACACATTGCAATATTATGCTATTCAAGTCATGTGACAGAAGGTCAGGCTGAAAACAAACCTGGGCTGCGAGAAATGAAGCACTTGTGTCTTCAGTGGTATTAATAAACAAAACAGCCACCAGCAAAGTAGATTGGCTTTTGTATAAATATTCCCTTCCTCAAGCTTGCCTGAACCAAAAGGCTGTTCTCTGGGGACCTATCAGTGTGGTCTGTCACAGGCTACAGGCTGCTTATTCTTCTCCTATGATCTCTCTACAGCTGGAGTGCTGGGCTTCCATAGAATTATTGGGGGATCTGGTTTTATTTTGCATGGTTTCTGTCAAATTAAAAAAGCAGATATCTTGGGGAACCAGGTAGTCAGCTTCATGCAATTCATGAGAGCTAACCTGTCTCTTCAGCTGGTGGAATGCCATAAATTATGTGCTTTATTTTTTGATAGATAAAGTTGGCTGTTCTTCTATTCACAGAGAGGGTGAAAAACAAAGCTTTAGGAATGAAGGAACACATTAATAGTTTAAGTTCATGATGACTTTTAAGAACATCTAGATAAAAAGAAAATTAAGCAGAAAGATAAGAAATTCTAAATTAGGATGGTTGTTCTTGCTCATGCAGCCCTGAGGTCAGTAAGTGTTCTTCCTCAGATTTCAATGGGCTTTGTCAAGACCTCCAACAACAATAATTTCCTGATTCTTCCCCATTAGAGACAAGAAAAGCAATATGAGTATCACCGTTTGTTACATGCAGACAATTTCTCAGTGTATGCAGGCTGATGTATGCTGGGCCACAATTTACCAAAAGCTTCAGAAAACTTACGTAGCAACATTATCATATTAGTTTCACCGTAAAAATCCAAAACCATAATTTTGTGTAAATACAGGGAAAATCACTTTCAAAGACAATGCTGGCTAAGTTTCTCTTTCAAGATTTAAAGCGGAAGGTAATTAATTAGTGTATTTCATATCTTTGAAGTACAGGTTATACTGAAGTTATAGCATAGAGGGGGAGTGAAGATAGCAAACACAATTTGAGTCTTTAAAGTCCTGCTCGGGAGGATTCAAGGATAATCTTGCACTTATACTACCATTTCCCAGTGCAAGAAAGGTACATGGTAAATTATGGAAAAAGCATTCCTTTACTATGGCCATTTCCACTCTATGCTTTTTTTTAAAAAAAAATAGGCAAAAAACCCAAGATGCCAAACAGCCACTGAGAAATAACATTCAACAAGATTTGATTTGCAAACTGCAGATATCTGAGGGGGATAGAAGGCCCAATATGCTGGGCTGATCTGCCTCAGAGAGAGCTCTGTTGTCTTCATGGAGCCTGGATGAAGGACATCACCAGGAAACTTCCCGGGTTAATAAGGTACTCAGTTTATTATCTGTTATTGATATTCCATGTAGGCACAGAGGAGACATCTACTTGGAGCCCAAAGGCCCAAAGAGAGAGTTCAGGGAGTTGGGAGGCTTGATACAGGATTCTGGGGTGCAGGTAATCTTTTTGTTGCTCCCTTCAGTGGAAGGCAATGATGAGGGCAGGAGTAGACAGAATCAGTTAACATGTGGCTCCAGGACTGGTGTCACCACCACAACTGTGGATTCTTTGTCAGTGGGTTGGCCTGTATGACACTGGACCTGTTAACAGGGAATGGATGATGCGTCTCTCAAAGGTGGAAGACAGTTCTAGCTGAGAAGATTGTGGGATTGATTCACAGGTATTTAAACAAGATGTGAAGGACGAGGGGGGTGACAACATCATTGACCTCTGAATCTCCAAAGGTAAAAGGAACCTGGGAGCCACAAACAAAACACCACATATGTAGGCCACCTGAAGAGCAACACGAAGGAAATGGAGCCATTCCAGCTAAGAAGTCATCTCCACTGGGCACCCAGCTGAAGTGCCTTTACACAAATGCACACACATCATGGGGAACAAGCAAGAGGAGTTAGAGACGTACACACTCCTTCAGAGCTACTATTTAATTGGCATTACTGAGACATGGTGGGATGGCTCTTATGACTGGAGTGTTGGAATGGAGGGCTGCAGACTCTTCAGGAAGGACAGGCAAGGCAGATGGGGAGGCGGTGTTGCCCTCTGTGTCAAAGATCAGCTGGAGTGTGTGGAGCTCCACCTGGAAATGGAAGAAGATCTGCCTGAGAGNAAGATGAGACCCTCTATAGACAGATAGGAGCAGCATTTCTCTCACACACCCTGGTCCACATGGGGGACTTAAACCACCCCAATATCTGTTGGAAGGACAACA
>VZRU01017127.1:0-46542 GCA_013398155.1 Pedionomus torquatus | reverse complement strand
GGAACTGGGGCTGTTCAGCCTGGAGAAGAAGCCTGGCTCCGGGGAGAGCCTTTCAGTACCTAAAGGGGGCCTACAGGAAGGCTGGGGAGGGTCTGTTCACAAAGGCCTGCTGCAATAGGACGAGGGGCAACGGAGAAGAGTAGATTTAAGTTGAATATTAGAAAAAATTTCTTTACTCTGAGGATGGTGGAACACTGGAACAGGTTGCCCAGGGAGGTGGTTGAGGCCCCTTCCCTGGATATACTCAAGGTGAGGCTCGACAAGGCCCCGGGCAACCTGGTCTACTTGGGCGTGTCCCTGCGACTGCGGGGAGGTCAGACTAGATGACCTTTGGAGGTCCCTTCCGGCCTGGAGGATTCTATGATTCTAAGAAACTACTGTGAATTTGGCAAGGAAACTCAGAGAAAACTGAGTTTGAAACTGCTATTTATACAAAGGATATAATAAGCCCCATCTACATTTTTCTATTAAAATCTATCAGTTTGGGTACATCTTCATTAGCAAAAACAGAGGACCAATCAGAGCACAAGTGTGGAGTAAAACAACTGCTATTGAGAACCTGTAGTATAAATACTATACACGTTTCAGGGGGGTTTGGGGCGGTGGGGAGGAGTTTTGTTTGTTTTGGGTTTATTTATTTTTATTTTGGGTTAGTTCTTGTCTGGTCCATGGACTGAATGTCAGTTTTCTGATGGAATGCATTAGGGGGACATCCTCCAGACTAGTTTTACCTTGAGGAAACCCAGTTTATGTGCTTTGAGATACTTTGATGATGGTAAATACCAAAGTTGTGAGGAGATTCAGGGGATTTCCTTCATAAGCACATTCTAGGCACCAGCTATGAACAACAAAGTAAATGCACCCTTTAAGTATTGTTTTTAGTAGAAATGCATTCAAAATTTTAAGGATTTTTAGCAATGCCCAAGTTAGCGTGCCTGCAAATAAAAGGGAGCATCTCCTATTCTCACACCCAAGTAGAAGAAATTTCTGCATTGTAAGAGGACAGCAGTTTTGTTACTGAGCCCTAACAACTTTTAAGAATTGAAGTTCAAAAGATCAAAGTAACAGTTCACATCACACCCAAACTCTGCACCAGCCACACACAGAAGTCAGCATGATAGGATATTCATCCCTTAAAGTTTTAGTTGTAAACAGGCACTAGCAAACAACGGAGCAATGGCAAAACAAAAACATTCAGCCGTCACCCTAGGGTACAAGCATAAACAAGCCTTGCCTTAGAATGACTAATACCTTCTGCTTGCAGTGGTGATGTTAAGGATGAAGCATCAGGAAGCAACAAGACTGAGGGAATGATGGAGAACCTCTTTCAGAGCATTAAGATGACTTACACAAATAATCTAGCGCCATAGTTCTAGTAATTTCTGATGGGAAGATGATTGAGAAAAGTAATCCACCCTGTCATCACAATACTGTACATAAAATTTTACAAAGTACGTATGAAATACAAGACTCAGTTCAAACTGAATAAGCAAAACATCAGAGTATATTGGTGGAACACTTCATAAGACAATCTCCAGAAGACCTATGGTTAATTTACAATCCCACGCCATAAACATTTCATGTGTTTCAGTACTACCAGCATCACACTGTCATGACATGCTTGTCATACTTCTTCAGAAAGATGATGCTATTCACTCTGACAAATGGGTATCTTAGATTTACTAGCTTTAAAAGTACTAATGTATTTTAGTTTCAGCATGTGTCCTGTTATATAATAAGAGAATAACTTAAGCTGGATTGGACCCTGGAGTTCATGCAGTCCCATCACCCACCCCTGCTAACTTTCCTTTACAAAAGAAAAGTGTGGTTGAAATGGTTGAAGACAGATCTGTTCTTCTACCCTTCTGAAGCAAGGAAGATCTACAGAAAATGTTGAGAAACTGTATTACCATCTAAAAGCTTTGTATTATTTTTAGTAATTATGTTTATGCTCCAGGGTAAAACAACACCCAACACCTACACATTATTGAAAATAAATGTTTTTCAATTATTAAGATGGAAGATTGAAAGCTAAACAATAATTGGCACAAAAGTCTCACTCGAAAACAGTCCCAAGATGATACCTATTCAGTTTGGCCAGGCACCTATTTGTGGTGATAGCAAAACCCACAAAAAATAGGTGCAGCTAAAGTATTAAGGAAGATGAAAGACCTAAGCTGAGAGCAAATACTAACCAGATCTGAATACTCCTCTCAGACCTCCATTTGTGGAGGGCAGACTATTATTTGTTATCTGCAGTCTGAGGTATGCATAACATGGGCAAGCACTGCAGGCAGGGGATGAGTGCAAAGATCCTTAATGAGGGACAATCCAAAGCCTCAAATCTCTCAACAGGTACCACAGTGTGACTCACAACAGAAAGGGCTGACTTTTAACAGCTTTCAGCAGAGAACTGGGGCTATGATTCCCTTTCTCATGTCTAGATTATTTTTTTTTAATTTCACTTTTCCTTTTCAAGAATAACAAGCTTTTTATAACTACCTCTTCTAATTAGATGGCCAACTTCCTGATCTATTGACCTATTGCACAATATGGTTTTAATTTGTTCACACTGGCATGCAATGCCTGGATTTTTAGTATTGTTTTGCCCGAGCAAATCCATTTGTTAATTTACATAAACAACCAAACAAAACCATTTAAAAAATATTATCGTATAAAATCCAGTAGGATATAGTTAATTATTGATTCAACTGTCATAAAACGGTGAGAGTGATATTCACTCCCTTCTCATAGGCAGTTTTCTCTATTGAACTACACTTCCTACTTGATTGTTTTATTTAAAATTAATAGGATTTTTTTTTTTGGTCACATACTAATATATTGTTCCTTCTCTATTAATGCCTTATGTACATGTCAGCACAGATACAGATATTACAGGAATATTTGTTTCAAATAAAAATCTCATTAAGCAATGTTTTACAGACCATAAATAATTTGAATGCAAGACTTACCACATCAAAACAACTCCTAAAGGCTTTACACAGCTGTTTTATTAGTGGATTTTATGTACTTCACAAAGGAGACAGACACAGAACAGGAACACATAGAAAGAGAAACTGAGGGTGAAGTGAAATGTAACATTTTCAACACCTTCCAGACCCTCCCTGTATCTCCAGGAAGCCCCGTGACTTTGGTCTTCCTTCACTTACTCTACTCTCAGTTCTTCCAGACCTCCACCCTGGACCTTCTTGGTTTGCCAGCAGCGTAAAACCTACATGTGTTATACTGAATCTGAAATACTGCCAGGATTTATAATGGCAATAAAAAAAATGGAAATATTTGCAACAGAATTTATAATGGCTGAGTCTCCCTGGATTTCACCCCCTTACAAGAAGCTTCAGCTTCTCTCTGGACGTCAGTTTTCAAGTTTCAAAATCTTGAGGCTCATACAGAATGGGGCATAATGAAAGCACAAATGGACACTACTATCATATATTTCTTTTCCAGTTTGACAAGAAATCCCTGACAAAACCATCTTGGGCTTCAAGGAGCCCCAGGTTCCACTACAACAATCTGCCCATCTGTGAATAAGTAAGTGAAGTGTGTGCACCTGTGGTCACAGCATTTATGAAATACAGCAAAGATCACAGACATGACTGACAAGGTGACTCAGTGAACGTCAGGTTTTTAACTTCTACCTGTAGCACTCATTGGTCGAATACTGACCGAGAAGTCATTCGGTCTGGATATTTTCTCATGTTCAGCAGATTCTCTATCAAACACAAGATAAGTTAGTGTTGCAAGCCTACCTGAAAGCAACAAAATAGCTCCATGAGACAGCATCTTCACTTTGTTTAGGTGACATAGAGTTAATAACTGTGAAACTAATAATGTTCTGTTGATACTTCAAATAGATACCCCAGGAAAGCACTGAATAATAAGTGAAAAGAAAAAAAAAAAGTTCAGATAGCCATGTTCAATCTTTCCCTTCTATTATTCATAAACCTGCAGATTTTAAAGGAGAACCCTGGAGAAAACTGGCCTAATTAAGTTTTAATTCCTACAGATCAGGAGGTATACTTCTCCCCTGCAAACAGAGCCACATTTTAGCAGCATTTCTCAAAAACAGGAAACATTTTTCAGAAACTGCACAATGAATGTAGTCCAAAATTTGTCATCATCTTTTTATCATGACAGACTTTTGTGATTTGAGAGTCCAACCAGCCTGTTTGTCTACACAGCTCCAGATAGTCACCTTGGCCGCAGAAACTACAGAATCCTGTAAGGAATTTAAAATCATTGCAGAATAGCTCAAAAAACCCCCCCTTCCTTCCTCTTAAAACTTCTTTCTACTTACTGGTCTCAGGGATGTTTAAACTTAAACTGACATAGAAGCACTTTAATAGTGAAATTATATTACCCAGGGGTTGATCCCTTCAAACCCAACAACAAAGCAGAAAAAAAAGTCAGAGGGAGTGCAGTAGGGGAAAGGAAGAAGAGTAGAGTCATATATAAAGTTTTTTGTAGAGTATAAATACTAGGGTAAACCAGAATACCCAACAGTCAGTGTCACTATTCTCATTTCCATGGACACACTGCTAAATTAATCTCAAGGACAAAATAAGATGTTCCTATGGGGCAGCAGAAAAGAAGAGCAACTTTTGCAATATACAAGAATTCTCTACTTGGATGAAAACTTCACCCACGTTGTCATCAGTCCTTTAATGACATTTTCTAAACATATTCTGGTCCTGAGCTTTGTGAAAGAGTTAAAACTGATGCACTGCTAAAACAAACTCCAAAACAACTTCTGCATAGGCCAGAGTTATCACTACAGTCAATTAGGTATTCATGCCTCTGCTCCCATTTCTGCTGCAGTAGGTGTGATTGCTGTATTTACTGTTTCCCTAACTCTTGTGCTTCATTTAGTTACACTGGTTTAGATACCACTTCACTATACACCAAAACACAAACCGCAGAAACATTCTCAGAACATACAAAATAAAGAATATTATTTTCAAAAGCCCCCAAATTGGATGCAATACCACATGGTACAGTGCAGAAGGTAAACGTGGGTACCTGAAAAGGCTCTTCAGAAATGAGGCTTTTGCGAGCATTCTCTTCTGAACACTGAGACACCTGGGCAAATGCACAAAAGCACTGTGCTATCTGCAGTACATACTTGTCCGTGGCACAGGTATGGGAAAACATCAATTAAGGTTTTGCCAAATGTATCCTTTTTCCAACCAAACAAATTCTTCCTAAATGCCTGTGCTGACAATGTCACCCTCACATATACAGTTGTATAGTTGTTCTTTAAAAATTACAACCAGTCCAATGGCATTGTTAAATAATGAACATGTTTTTGCTATCTCAGTTTTGAATGTTCAACATTAGCACATAAATTGATAGTTATTAAGCAAACAGTAAATCTGTTATCTGTTCATACAAAGAGTGCTTTAGTGAATCAAAACCATTAACAGCTCCCAAGAGCATAAATGTAGATTTTTTTATAATACTGAAAAAGAAAGCTAATAAAAAAACCCACAAAACAAGTGTAGATATTATTACACTCAGGAACATATGCAGAGATTCCCCAGAAGAGGCAAGGAACATAGTTGATCTAACACAGTTAAGCTTAAAAATCATTGGAAAATGAATTTAATGTGTGCAAGATTAAAAAACATGAAATTTGATTTCTTTCCCTTATGCCTCAGAGCTTCTGTTATACTTCCAGTCAGTTTTACCAAGCTGAAGAAATACTACAAATCTGACGCATAAACTTTCCCTTGAACAATTTTTTTGCTACGCAATAAAATAAGAGTTCTTTGTCAAGCACAATGATCACATTAAAGACTGGGAACTTAACAGAAAGTTGGATCTTTACAAAAACCCTTACTTCAAGTCAGAAGACTCAGAAACACTACAGAAACCTGAGGGACAGACAATAGTGAAAGTAACTGAAGTTACAATCTAGAAGATGTCCCAATGCCCTTCTGTCTTTTCAAACATGGTATTATGATGTTACTCTGACACTTGCCAGGAAGATAAATGAGAAATATGCTGTGCAAGAGTCAGCATTGTTTTTGTGCTTTGAGAAAAGCATATCTCCTCGTACCTGGAAGATATCCCTTGCCCTTTGGATGACTTCTTGACCTATCAACACCAAAGTTTACAAAATGCCCATCAACAAATATCGGCAAAGCCAAAGAGAGAACCTCTTCTGTTTGTTCTGCTCTGTTACACCTCTGATGCAATTCAGTGACACGAGGTCTCAGACCATAAAGTGATGGTCTTAAAGTACAAGAGAGTTACAATGTGGCTTTCCCTAAGAAAAGGAACAGAGGTATTTCTGGATAATGAGACAGGAAATGTGTAAATCCCATCCCACTTTCTTGTTCAGAGAGTTTAATAAAGCAGCACTGTGTTGTGGCACACCAATATATTTTGGCAGCATTTGGAAAGATAGCACCTCCTGAGCTGTGAGTATCGCATTTTACTGCACCCTGTCAGGTTAGATAAAAGCTGCCTGCAACTTCTGTATTCTTCCTAGACAGAAGGGTTACACATTATTGCCAAGAAGCTGTAAAACCATACAGACTACCCTATCAATAGTTGCCAAATAATTTTTTAAGATTATATTTCTCCCTCTGTCTAAATGGTGCTCTGGCAACTCTACAAACATTCAAGAAAGCACCATATTCTCCAGCTACTCTGCAACACGCACTGAGACAGAGCCTTAGAGACCCTGACTTTGGAGACTTAAGTCTTACAAGTTCTTCAACTACTTATAAAACAACCTTCCCATTAAATTATTATTTTTTCCTAGTTTTGCATTTAGAGAACAAACATTCTTTAAAAATAATAAGTTCCCTTCTCCTCCCCCCCAAAACTAGCCCTAAAGCAGTACAGCATGAAGTAAAAAAACGGGGAAATTAAGGAAATAAGATCACACTGTAAATAGGTCAATTATTTCAGCAGCATATTAAATATGAATGGAGAGGATAGAAACTTCAGTTAATAGCAGCCTGATTATTCCAGTAGGGCCACTTAGTAGTAGTGATGGAAAGATAACACTTGCTTAACTAATGTTTGTAATGTACTTTACATTCCTCAGATAGAAGAACTATAGATACACAAAGTATCATCATCATTACACTAGCTGCTACTATGACTTTGGTAAATAATTAAAGGCTCTGACATTACTCCTGGCAAGTATATCGTAATATAATATCTGGCGAGTGGGAGGAACAGACATGACCCATTCCTCCATCCTATATTTTATGCATGAGGAGCGATACTTCATGGTGTGGTCAGAGCATGACAGCCAAGAGGGATAGCTGGTTATGTTTCCTGGAGAGGCTGCAGAGTTCCTACTGTTAAGAGAATAAGGGATCAATAAGCTCAAGAGGTAAGCTGCAATAATATGGGTCCAATTTCAAAGCAGGCTTTCTTTTAAATAAATTTGTTTTGTTTCCTTTCTTGGAAGCTCTTAAAAAACATCTTCCAGTCCAGTGCTCGATACCTTCAAGGGACAATTACTCCCTTACCAGAAGCATTAATTAATTTTAACTACTCCTTCTCACAAATATTTTGTAATATAGAGTGTAATGTAGGTACAGGAATTTAAGATTTTTACATTATGAAAAAAACTTTTATTATTATAACAATCATTAAAGTAGGAAAGCATGTTTTATAACATGCAACACAAAATGCATAATATTCTGACTTTCAAACTAGAAATGTAACTTTGTGAAACTCTTTTTTCAGACCATGTACAGTAAATAGAACTTAGATTGACTTGTTTCTGCCCAAATGGTTTTTACTACTCATCTGTCAACAGTAGCATAACAGTAGCGATAGATAATGGTGCAGTGACGATGGAAAGGCATGAAACAAGAACAAGCCTATTCTAGTACAGAGAAGAAACACAGAGAAGTCAGAAGGTACGAGAGATTGCCATTATTTTCAGTGGTGAGGTGATTCATTAAATGATCTCAGGCAGACACGTCCGTCAATAAAAAGCTATTACAACAAAGCTACATACAAACCCATCATTTTAATTAAGGTCTTGAGGATGTCCAGTTAGTTAACTGGTATTAAATCATGTACAAAGAATGTTCTTATTTCATCTGATGTGTGTGTTTTCTTCCAGACATTCATCTCACAGGAGGAACACTAAATGCAATGATAAAATGTTTTCAGTCTTTCTGTGTAGGACAAGGTTACCAGCAAGCTAGGAATTAACTTCCACTGGATAATCACTGCACAGTAGCTAATTTTATATGGTACACGTGGTTGCATTCCAATTAAATACACATTTAATTAATCTAGAAATTCTAACATCAAGCTGTTGCTTTAAAACATTTAAAAACACATATGCTACGAAAAGAGGAAAACATCACAAAAAAAGCACCTTGTTAATTGTATCACAATCTGAAGTTAATTAAGTTGGTAGCACTCAGTGTGTCAAAGAGCATCTCTTTGTGCCTAAGGTGAACTTAAGCTATGGCTGGAGACTGAAGGGGAATTACTAAAATGAACAGAAAAGAGAATGATCTCTGCTGCTTGACACAGCATGGCAGAAAATTGGTTTTACTCCACAACCCGAGAGTAAGAAGAGAAGCAAACTGAAATATGCCAGATAGAAATTAGAAAGATCAGTGAGAAGAAACCTCTGGAGGTCCTGTAATCCAGTCCCTCATTCAGGGCAGGACAATCTGCAGACACCAGTCCTGGTCAATCTTCCTCGGACATTTCAGGTGTCTGGAAGGGAACTGTTTAGAAATCCATTGTTTCAGAAAAGTGCTGGTTTTATCGTCTCCTTGCTATTTCTCCAGCTTATTTCATGTGAGAAGTATCTGCATGGCAACCACTTGCAGTTGCCTAGAGAGCAGGAAGGTGTCTAGTAGGAGACAAGTCAACTCCCTAAAGCCAAAGCAGGGAAAATCTTACCCGCTGCTTCTAGCAGATGACCTCCAGCACTCTCCCCCCATACACACCTCATTAGCAATATGTTTCAGGCACTGCATTTTCTGCTTAGGTAATAAGGAATATTTATCAAAAATATAGTTTTCGGTTTTCCAGTATAATACAAACTTTATAAAACTGGTGGTCTTTCTGCAAATATATTTTCCTCACCTTACCATAACATTTGTGCATTATTTATGAACACTTGGCACAAAGTTTTCCTACTGAATGAGAAATACCTGACTATTAGCACTGCATTAAATATAAGAAAAGAGTTTTCCACATATCTGGGTTAGTTTTTAAATGCATGTTTCAGTGCTTTTCTGATTCAAGGCAAAACTCTTTCTTGTACACATATCCTTCAATACTACTTATTTAAATGCAGGTATCACCTAGTTTCAATGAAAGACTGAAATTAAAACAAATACAGTAATTTAATACAAACTGCTATAATATGATGAAAAGTACATTTTAGAAGACCATGCTAGGAAAATAATTTATATCATATACTAAATAAAAAGGATCATACTCTCAAGAGCTTTTGAAACATTAGTTTCCCCTTGATGAATTACAATGTAATTTTATAGCCAACTAATTTCACTAAAGAAGATAATGACTTGAGCAAAAGGCTAATCAACTGCCAGTCAGGATTCCTTGAAGCACAGAATGTCAAACATTGAAGCATTTTTTTTTACAAGTCATAAAAGCACTTAAGTTCCATGATATGTCATAAAACCTGTGATGAAAATCTGAAGTTGATGAAGCATTCTTATTTCTCCAGTGATATTCCTAAGCAAACACCTTTCAACTTTAACCAAATCTTCTATTAATATTCAGATTTATTAAAGAAGCATCATCACTACACAATTAGCTGTGTAAATGTCAGGCAGAGAACTAAACAGATTAATCATCCAGGTTGTTTTCTCTACCAAGTGCCTAAATTGTCAATGTTGTTTAATTTCTTCAGGAGTGGAGGGAGAGAAGGGAATTATTTTTTTTTTAAATCTGCACTCATTATAGTAGATTTTTAAGACGATAGGAAGCACTAATTGATAATTTATTCCAGTGGTGAGGCACTGGAACAGGTTGCCCAGAGAAGCTGTGGCTGCCCCATCCTTGGAAGTGTTCAAGACCAGGCTGGATGGGGCTTTGAGCAACCTGGTCTAGTGAGAGTTGTCTCTACCCATGGCAGGGGGGTTGGAACTCGATGATCTTTAAGGTCCCCTCCAATCCTAACCATTATATGCTTCTATGATTTATGCAAACAGAATATATGCAATTCCTGTGATGAGTTTAAAACAAGGATATGATGTATGTTTAACAGGTAAGTACAGATAACGTGAAGTACAGATAATTCTTGTCACCACAGCACCAGCTATTCCTGCCATTTCATACCTTCACGTGGCATGTTTCTCCTGGACCAGGCAGACCCAGAGAAAACCTTTTCCCATCCTTTCTTGCAATTATAACTGTTATATACAAGATTTATGTGGTCTTACTATTAAGTGTTCAATCCTGCTCCCTTCCTTGGATATGGATTGCATACAAATAAAGACCTACAGTAGCCTGCTCCAACAAACTAGCTGCTTCCAGCTGCTGGCATGAAGAATTCTTTGATAGTGCCTTAACAGCTGCTATGTTTTGTTTATTACGTAACCCGAAATTCATGACCACCTCTTCCCTATCCTAGGCCTTCCAGGCCTGCCTTCTACATCTGCTTGTCATCTCTTGCTCTTCACTCACACAGTGAACTCTTCAGGTCAGGGTTGGTCTTTTACTGTTCCATGTTGATACCAAGAGAGAACAGCAGTGCCACACTCAATAATTAGAGCCACCTGCAGCTACAGCAAATTAAAAAATAATTTTAAATCCTTATCAGACATCAGAGGCAGCAGAGCAGCAGGATACAAGAACTCACCAGCAAAGCAAGAACCCTTGACAGAAGAATGCAACAGGTAAGAAGCAGGAGAAACAGTTGTATCCCCTGCATATCATGCTCACCATGACTGACCCTCTCTTTTCTGCAAATGGGGTATAAGTGCTCAAAGAGCGCAAACATCTCTCAATGGAACATAGAAAGGAGATTGGACAAAGACAGGAAAATTTGGGGCTAAGGCAACAGGCCAACTCCACAGCACAGACAGGAAAACTTTATTTTCTTTTTCCAAGAAAGATATTTTTTTTTAGGTATCTATGTGTGTGTGCATAAATATATATATATATAATCATGCACATGCACTGTCATGGTTTAGGCTAGGTTGGCCAAAGACAAGACACTCTCCTCCAAGGAGAGGAAGAAAAGTGATAAACAGTTATGAGTTTAGGAAAATAACCCACCTAAACCATTTTAATGAAAAAGTATTAATAGTAATGAAAAAGATACAATATATATAAAACAATATATATATATACAAAACTGTATCAAGTTCCCAGGAAGATGCCACTATCAGGCACCAGGAAAGTTCCAGACTGGCCTCAGTAACAAATGGGAACTAGATTCCAGAACTCACTGATGGAAATATCAAAGGTAGACAAACTGACAGAACTTGTATCACTGAAGAAGAACCAACCCAGCACCCTTCATCCCTCAGCTTTTATACTACTCATGGCAGATGAGATGGTTGGTTTTGGATCACCTGATCTGCCTGGGTCACTCCTCCCCACAGGTGTGACCCCTCCATGGGGTAAACAACCAGGTCAGCTGACCCCTGGTTGCCACAGTAACGAGTGTAATACAAGAGCCTCTCTCTCACTGAACCAGAAGTTGGCTCTGCTCCACCCAAAACCAGGACAGTACACACACAAAAAATGCAGGAAGAAAAAGATGTAGAGATAGTCCTTTCCAAGAGCCTAGGTCTTCCTTAGGCCTCCATGCATTCCTAGAAAAATTATCTCTCAATGAAACTACTTCATGTCTTGTTAAAATGAACTTCACCTCCTTTCTGTCTATCAGTCTCTTTGGAAACAATCTGTTTGTTTCAGGGAGGAAGGAGGAAAAAACTAAGCTTAGGTTTGCTGAACCCACCAACCCTCTTACCAGCCTCCCCAAATCCCCCAAGTCTGCAGAAAGCTATCAGGTGATGACAGAGTCCATCAGCTAAGCATCCAGTTCAAGTAAACGCATGAGCATAAATTCTCACTGGGCAAACATGAACCGGGAGCATAGAGCTGGAGAAAGCCACTTCTGAATGTTGACCTGCCCAATGTACATTCTTGCACCTCAGGAATTAAGAGCACAAGACCAGGGGAAAAAACAAGATGGGGGAAAAAATCTACAGGCAGACAAATATAAAATGAGTTACAGCACTGTGAGCACAGTAAGACATTACGTGTTCTATATTGTTTGGATATTAACCCCAAAACAATCCTTCTGTCTCGCCAAACATTGTTGAATGCTTAAGTATTTTAACATCAGGTTTATTAGATCACTGTTTGGAAGTCTTTCCACGAAAAGTGATCTGGTAAAGCAATCACTATTTCAAGAATAGCTGAGCTGTGGAAAGCCACATGTGCTAGAAAAGCTTGAGTTGTTTTAAAGCAGTCAGTGGAAGGGCAGGGTGGAAGAATAGCAGAGAAATAACTTCCATAAAAACCCAGCTTTGAGGAAATCAGAAGAGAAATAAAAAGGTTTATGAAGGCCTGTCAGACCTCATAAAATCAGACTTCATAAGAGTAGTAATCTTCTAATCATGTATATGGACACTGTAGACAAAAATGATAGCTGGGATGGTCCCAGACTTGGCAGTGCAGCACACTGCTTCCAGATGCTTGTATATTATTCTGGTGTTTTGCTTCTCTAACTCAAATGAGACAACTTGTTCTTTGATGGGAACATTTTAAAAAATGTTTGAATGAAATAGCTACTCTGTGTCCATACAGAGGTAAAAAAATGTGTGATTTTTTACACTCTAAATGGCTGTCTTTTTCTTCACAAACTTCCAAGTTTACTTATGAAGGATTAGCCCTAACAAGACTGCCAACCTATTCAAGCATGTCCCTGGGTAACAGAGGAGTGAAACAAAAATGCCAAATCTTTCCCGATAGACAAAAGTGTGCAGAGAAAGACAGAATGCAAGACAATTTTGTGTCTGATTGTCAGAACATACTGAAATCCAGCACAGACTTTCCAGTAGCACTGCTGAAAATTACTTGTGCAGAAACAAATTAAAAAAGAATGTGATGAGACTTCTGATGGAGATATTAGGAGATCACTGAGGATTTTTTTCTTACAACTGCTCTGTTCCTGGACTTTTTTATGAAAAAAATAATCTGAAATGAACTCCCACTAGGGAGTGACAGGAGTGGAAATCAGTGGCAAAGACTGTAATGGGGTGGATGAGGTGGCAGGCTGGGTGGCGGGGAGAGCAAGGCAAGTATTGGGGGCTGTACTGACGGTAGGACTCTTCACATCCACAGGGATACCGAGCAATGGAACACCACCTGTCTGAGGGGTTTGCAGCCCACGGGTAGGGAAGTGACAAAGTTATTTGCTAACCTGATGACCTGTGACTTGGTTTTCCATGATGACAGAAAAAGTTGTACAAATGTAATTTGCATGAGTTTTTATGCTGCATCTCATTTATTAATGTGATCTCTGACCGTGTTTCCCATTCTGAAACAGTTTTTCCAGTCTGAAAATGCTTCAGACTCACAGGAAAACTGTTTGCTGAAGCAACCTTTACACATCAGAGAACAATATCTTTACATGCAGGAAAGTTGAACTTTCAAAGCTAGAAAGAAATAGAGATGGTGAGAATATTACCACTTGGTTACCTGCCTTCAGACAGTTGTGCTAAGAAAAACTATTTGCAACAGAGATCTTCTGAAATCAACAGGGTATATTAACCGAGAAATGGGACACTGATATTTCCTGCTTTTTTAACCCCTATACACTGTCATCCTGTCCTTCCTGGTTTCCCTGTTCAACACATTTACAGTGACTCTTTCTCCTTCCATTTTGCTGATTCCACCTTTGTTTTTTGATGAAAGAATGGCTTTTGCCATCTGTCTCACTCTGCTTCTCCCACCAGGGCACAATGTCACTGACTAAGCCTCATATAAAATGCCACAAAGATCCAGTGATCCTTGATGATTCAGGGACGATGGAGCAGCATGCACCCTATTAGCATTATACCCCTGCCTGGCCTTGCAATAAAAGCACAGAAAGGGAACGTATGTCCCTAAGACACATCATTGCATGTCCTGTCACTTTTGAAAATAACCTTACACAACAGTGTGGAGTGCAAGGGCTGTCATAAATAAATGGCATTCAAGTGATCTCATTGGATTTTAAGTCCTACTTTCCATTTGTTATTGATTTACAAGGCTCTTTTCTCTTGAACGTGAAGTTGCACAGAAGTCACGGCCATGATACAAATACAAGCCCTGTTCTGAAAAAAGTCTGAGCTGCCCTTGAGCTTTCAGATCCATCCCTGCATGCTTCAGCTTTGCTCATGACAAGTGGACACAGGCACATTGTAAACAAATTGGAGATAGGTCTAATAATGCCTCCACCAGCAACACCAGAAGAGCCATATTCAATATCAGACATGAAAAGTTACCTAAAATAATTTCTGTTCATCACCTGGAGTACTTGGATTTTTTCCTACTGTTTTTCCTTGCTATGACTTACCAACTTCTCATCTTTCAATGCATAAGTTAACCCTTGATTTAATCAATACCTAACTGTATTGTACAGAGAAACACAACTTGTAATGGCCCACCACTGATAATTAAATAGTTAATAACTGAGCACTGCATTAATTTGTGTTTAAACTGGCTTCCTCTTGAAGATCAAACATCTGGGTAGAAAATTTTCACCAAGAAGCTCTATAAAAAAGGTGCAACACAGAACATACCTAATTTTTATTTTTTATTTAGTTTCATAGATATGAATGCAAGAGATCCATGCGCTGCTGCCAAGAGCCCACAAATGCAGTTCTTTCTGTAGTATTCTCTTTTCAGCTTTCTAAAGAAAATCGTTGATCTAGTTTATGATTCAAAGTCTAGATAAGTGCCTGAATATTCTCTCTTACAAACCCACACCTCATTTTAAAACATAGGCAATTTAGGAATAATGAAAATCTGTAAGCAGTCAAAACATACAGCGTATAACAAATCGTAAAACTCGAGATCAGTGATGGGCATATTATGAGAAGCTATATAGTACTGTCTTACAATATAATAGGAGAGAAAAGCTCTGTGAGGCCAAGCAGAGGCCAGAACATGGCAGTAGTTAAATTCTGAATTTACAATAAGTAGAAATGTCAAAGCTCCTCTCTCCTCTTTTTACAGCTCTTCCACCTGCAGCTCACTTGCAGAAAGCACATTATTGGAACTTTGGGAAGCTGCATCTATGAAATATATCAGTATGATGATGCTTTTTAATAGTCCTTAACAAGGCACGCTGCTGGAATTTTAATCTGGACATCATTCGTAAGGGGTAGCAGAAGATGTAATGTCCATTATATGCTCTGGGGCAAAGGTCCCGCTGAATACAGATGTAACAAAGCAGCCAGACACAGAAATTCACAGTGAAGTAATGAATTTCTGTCTCTACAGTAAAAATCTGTTTTGGTAAGGATCAGCATCGTGCAACATATAACAAAACAGTAAAATAACCAAAGGAAACTAATTATTTGAGATAGGAGAAATGTCTGCCTCCACCACAATACACACAAGCCAAGGACATGGCCAAGAAAACTTTGAAACTGGACAGTCACTGGGCATGTCATGAGTACGTGAAGAACAGACACTAGATGTGAAAATTAGAATTCACAGCATTGAATTCACTCAAAATCACACAGGTTGAAACTACTGAAATTGGGGCAGGCGATCACTATAGCAGTTTGCAGAAGGCTAGGTTTGCAGAAGGCTCTTGCAGGAGGACATCTGTGATAAAAGGGAGATGCAAACAGGTACATGGTACAGTCACGGCTGCTTGTTTTCTGAAACAACCAAATAATGCAGAGATTTGGACTTAATTTAGTAGTCAACTTATGCTGCTGTACTTACGCTGCAGTGCAGCGTACAGATACCTGTGCTAGTCTTAAAAATCCCTACAGTGGCACCAAGCTAGACATATGTTAACCAGTTCAGTGTTTATTTTTCAGTGGATTTTGCAGGCTACACTGGACTCCAGGTTCCAGCAGCTCTCGCTTATTGCTAATGCCCAGACAAGATCTGCAGTGACCACAGTCCACATGTATCCTCAGAAGGAGGCAAGAACAGCAGATGTAATGCAGAAAAGGGGAAACCACAACTGTGTTATAAGAAACTGATTTTGCCAAAAATTGTAGTATCTAATCCAATCCTACTGCAGAACAACTCTGACAAACTGTTCCAAACTGAAAACAGTTTTATACCAAAAAAGTGAAAATTTTCCAATGTTTCCTTTGATTTGAAATAAATATCCTTTGAGAGGCAATATTTTATTTTTATTTAATCATTTATGGTTACAGTATGTTGCCTTAAAAGGATACAAAGGAGCACCGGGAGAGAGAAGCTCTCTGCTGGAAGGAGCTGGCCCTTCCCAGTGGCAGAAGGCTCCTCCAGCCGGCTGCAGCAGACAGAAAAGGGGGGACCCCCAGCAAGAGGTGGGAGCCTGTGCTTCCACAGAGGCTGCCACAGGAGGCTGGGGGCCAGCAGCCTGCCCTCCGAAAGCTTCTTCCCTGCTGCTATCAGAGGGCACCGAGTTGACTCAAACAGAGCTTGAAAGCAGGAAGCTGCCTGCCAGGACAAAGGGGGAGATTGTCTCTAAACCCTTTTTATTTTTGTTCTGTCTTGCCTAATCACTTCAAGTTTTCTCTGTTCAAGATGTGAGATAATATAGTTTGCATCCAAATACAATGTGGCTTTTTTGAGTCTACAGGCTCTGTCACTGGGCAGATACCCTTCCCAGCTCTGGACAATTCAAGGTCTTGCAACAATTTCACCTCTCCCTTCCCCCAGCATAACAAAATTTATATGACTACAGAATTATCTGGGGTATCCTACCAACCTTAAATGCACTATTCTTTCTGTAACTTTTCTTCTATTCCAGAAAATACTTCTTGCAAGCCAGTGTCTTCCCAATGCATTACTGGGCAAAACATGAGAGCTAGTACACACCATTTGCCATCAGTCTGGAAATTCATAGCAGGTACAGGAGGTGGGCTGTTTTTGATTACTTCCTACTAAATGTTGGCCAGTGGGTGAGACTTCTGGCTAACAGGAAAATAGAAAGCTGCCAGGAGCAAAGCGTTTTCCCAACCCAAGCAAACCTGCTTTGTGCCTATGCTTGGCTGTCCAAAGAACCATTGTGCCTTGGAAACTGGAAAAGAAAAGGAGACTCACCCTACAAGGGGAAAGGGAAAGAGAGACTTAGGAAAGGACCACAACCCTTGACATCCTGTCCCTGAAAAAAAAGCCCAAATAACACTGAAAATAGACTGGGAGTGGAATATTGGCAGTCTGGGAAAAGGAAATATATTTTCCATCTTTCAAAGTAAATATATTAATAAACCCCCATATTTTTGCATTGAAGAAAGACACTATAAAAAGCATTAATCTCCACAAAAAATTATGTAAACCCCACTTCAAATAAATAGCAATCACCACCTATTTTGATTTTATTGTTAAGAATAACAATGTCAGTAGCAGTCAGCATAACAATATTTAAATGTCATAACACAGGCAGAAAAATTCTGCAAATATTATATTTGTAAGTTGGAGCTAACCTCATTAATTGCCTGCAGCATTGCTTCAGTTCATTATGTGACACAAACAGAACAAATTTATATAACTGTATCTAAAATTATAAACAAGTAGCACTATACTTCCATCTTAGTGGTATTCATGCAGCCATGAATAAAGTCCTGCCAACATTTTCATTATAAAACTGTATTTTTATGATTTTTTTTAAGTTGGTGGGAAAAATGCAATCTGACTTCAAAGTTACTATTAAAATTTTGTCTTTACTGACCTTTCACAACTAATCAGTCCTTAATATCTTGAGTATTTTTACAGGAAAAAAACCCCATAGACTCAGATTAAATGAAGTCAGTAGCACAGGAATGAGATTATTTCTCAGACAGATATTGACAAGTTCACTGGGACAGAAATACAAACTAACCACAGATTTTCCAAATTTAAAATGGCCTTGAAGCTGAGCATCCTTTTTTGAGATCGCAATAGATGTCTCTAAGGGTAAGAATCCTTACAGAAATAATGTAAAAATTTAAATAAATGCTATTAAAATGCCAAACAATTAAAAGCTAAGGTTATACACACATGCAAAAAATCTATCTGCAGATGCTGACATCAGATCAGTTCACAGCTGTGCTCCTTTGTAGTCTTAACAAAAAAATAAAAACAAAACAAACAAAAAACCCCAAACAAAAAAAAACCACCACCACCACCACCAACAAAAAAGCCTTCAACAAGATAATAAGAAAATCAGACCCTAAGATTACTTTTTTTTCCCCATAACAATAATCTCTTCTGTCTTGGACACAGAAGCAGCAGCAAGGGGCATAGTTTAGTTAGGTTGCAATTCATCTCCACTAAGAGTTATCTGACGAAAACAGTGTGAAGTGTCATTCTTCCCTTTATCTGGAAGCTGGTGAAAGTGGTTTTGTCTTGTTTCTTCTGTCCCTTACAATATAAGGTGTCAGGAGCTTCCAGTCTATTCCTCAGGCTTTTCTAGCATCTTTTGTCCATTTTTATCACTTGGCTTTGTACCTTCCCATGAGTTTATAAATTTTTGATGAGATCATATGCCACTTTTTGCTGGAGGACTATATCTGGAAGATGCCAAGGGTGCAGCGTTGTGCTATAGTTGTGCATCAAGAGTTACCCAAACATCACTTAAGTCTGAAGCCATCACCATTTACAAACTCCTTAGGGGGCAGATCAACACATGGTGATAAAAACATCAAATTAAGTGCTATGAACACATATCTATGAATTCACTGCCCCTTCCCTTTCCTCTAGTAATTTCAATATTTTAGGTAAATATTCATATAAATACTAGGTAGTTTAAAAAAAAAAGGAACATGTGCCTGATTAAAACCAAACAAACTATCAGCTGAGGCCTATGACTCTAGGATAGGCTCAGCTGCCCAGTGCTGTGTATCAGTTGTTACAACTTGGGATGTAGCAAACCAAGATCTTGGGAGTGTGGCTTCCTGGCCTCACACAAGACAGAACACCCATCAACCTAAGCATGAGTCAAAGAGCCTGCTGTCAGGAAATCACCATCTCTGAAGCAAAGAGAAGGAACGGGTAACAATCTAGTAAACTTTTTTCCCTAATGGACATGGAGAATAGAGAGCATGCTGTTGTCCCACCAGTCCCTGCAACACATGCAGAGACATCTGACATTAAAAAACTCTTTGAAAAGCAAAGGTCCAGTGGTTAAAATCTGGTTCCAGGAAAGTTCAGGCAGAAATAAGGTTCATAATCAACATGTATTTACCCAGCTGGAACAGCTTCTGACACAGGATGCTGTAAATTACTTAGGACCATATAAAACAGATCTTTTTGCTAAGTTTTCATTTAAAACTTTCTAACAGAAAAGGTATTTTGACCCCACCCCCAAAATGAAAAATATAGCTGCCAATCAAAACAGATAAGGGTGAGGGGAAATTTTATGAACATGAGTGCTAAATTTTTTTTCCTAATTTGAAATAAAGAGACACAAACTCCAAAACCTTTGCAAACACATTGTGCAGTTCAAGTGTTGCAGAATCTATAAGGTAAATTGAAAAAAATAAGTCCTGAGTCCAATAATCTGTTCACACCCTAGAAATTGTCTAATGAGACACACAATAGATTATTAAAGATGGTTAGTTTGGATCTTTTACTTTTTTAATTCTTATTACTCATATAGGTAAAGTAATACCTTTATTTTAAATATGAATCATAACTGACACAGTGCATTAAAAAAATCCAGGCATTTTTATGGCACAAAATAGCTGCCCCCAAGATGCATTAGACTATCATCTGAAGTCTGGTCTCCAGGGACAAGTGGAGCACTAAATTGGACAAAAAGCTATCACTGCTTCTATGGGACAATGTTGAATGTCCCAGGAGATGGAAGAGATGACCTAACAAGTTTCATCTGCAAAGTGAGAACCTCAAGGAATTTTAAGGAAAAAAAATCTTTACATTTACTACTTGAAAACTGTAAGAAGTATTTGTTTGCAGAAGTAAAAGGCTAATGGGAGAACTCTGAAAGTAGAAGCTGCCAAGAAAGGCAACGAACAGATTTATAAGGAAATTATGGTTTCTTCATGATAACCTTCCTTGTTAGGGGGACAACAGGGGAGAGGGCACAGCTGCTTGAGACTGCCTGGAGCACGAGGGTTTGCTCTTTCTCCCAGAGAGACTCCCAGCCGAGGAGAAAACTATGCAGCCCCCTGCTTCTGTCCACAGCCGTGATCACCCAGAGAAAACAGCAATATTCTAAAGGAGGTTTCCATTCGCACCCTCACTAACCCTTGCCTTTTCCAAAAATCCACTGAAGGGATCCTGATCTCAAATTAATTTTAAAGCTTATGTCAAATAGCAACGTGATATAAGTGGGTACCTAGCATCAACAGAGAGCACACCTCCCGGGAAATGAATAGTATAAAGGTAGAATACCATCCTCAGCAGTCATGAATGGGTAAGCAAGGAGCAGAATATTAACACATTTTAAACATCGAAAGTTTAAAACAAAACAAAGCCTGAAGCCTAAGTAATGCACCATCTGGGGTCAGTTTGTGTGCATATGAAGTTTTAGAACATATGAAGTTTTAGCTAAGCAAGTGCCAGGGATAAGTCTGACCACATTTCTCATCTTCTTCAGGTGTTTTCAAAACATAACTATCATATGCCTGGAAGGGAAATCTTTTCTCCATCCCAGCCTATCATCTATACCCTGAAGCTGTAACAAGGGCAGAGTATTCTGGTTACAGTTTTTCTTCTAAAAGCAAAGGACATTTTCATGCTACTAGGGGCTCTGTTATCAGAAGCTCCAATTTACTGAGTACAAAGTCACCGATATTTTAATTTCTCCGGGCTTACATGAGAGGCAGCATTCAGCTTGATTTAACAAACAGCAGCTTACCTTTGGAAATGAAGAGTACATTTCTTTCCCAGAGCCAGATTTTTGTGATGATGAAAAAGCTCCTGTTAAGCATTGATGCATACAACTAATATAGACAAGTTCGGAAATGCACCCTTTGCTCATTACCTGAAATTTACAGTATCTGTGGGAAAAATACCAGTTACGGCACTCAGATTCTCATAATGTCATCTATGGACCTCCAGTGCTTAGCAGAGAAGTTTCTAGATAAGCTTGCAATTATCTGAAAGCAATGGGTCCTCTCCAACTGTTGAACTGCATTAAGAGGCACAAAATACTCCTGAAATATTTATTGTCCTTCTGAGCAACTGCTGAAGTATTGATAAAGCAGAAAGGCTGTGTATAGAGTCAGAAGTGGAATGCACAGAATTTGCAACCTGAAGTACAGTTAAAATGTGGTCCACACTATGAAAACATTCACAAACCCTGGACTTGAAGCACTTGGAGAGTAAAAGGACATTCACAGACATGCTTTATAAGGGCAAACAACATATAGAGTGTAAACAGAAAAAAGGACTGAGGTTACAAACAGGGTTACAAAACAGCTGAAGATGTATAATAACAGCAAATTATTCCAAACACTTTCAGATATGGATCTCCTCATCACACACTTTGATAGAGATAGCACTAGCTACACAGAAAATGTTTATCTTTTACATCAAAATTACGTTTTAAGATAATTATTGTATGGAGAACCACTTGAGAGTGTATATAGCCTTAATTCAGTTTGTTTTATTGTGGCTACATGGGTGGCTGCTTTTCCCCCAGTAACATCTGCCTGACTCAGTACAAAGACCGGAGGATGCTCAAAGTTTTCAGTCTTGTTGTTAAGCATGTGGCCACTTCTTGTTTACTTTCAGTTTACTTTTTACACAGATGCTTCTCAAGACCAGCCATGAAAACCAATTTATAAAAATATCCTCGTAGGAGCCATGACATTTGAGTTATCTCTGTGCTTAATAACATTCCTCAGCTGATTTTCGTACTAATGAAATAGCACTATTATTTGCATTTGTGAACTGTATGGAAACACAGTTGCCTAAAAAGTCTCTTTCATCTCCGAAGCAGACAATGTTCCACATGGATGCACTCTTTACTGAATATATTTGTTAAAATCTTAAAAAGTCTGAAAATTCAACTACTGTTTAAAACCTGTCCAAATGATAAAATACTATCAGACACAGGCAAATGCTCATCCTGTATCCAAATATAAAATTTGTACTCTAAAACTCAGGAGTACTAGAGCTATTTAAGGAAAAGAACTATTCTAGTCTTATTCTTGGGAACTGGAAAGCCATTTTACCTGAAAGATATGAAAAATTAATAAGCTTGGCAAATATCCAGTGATGAATATTTCATTTTGAACAAATAAGTAGGTAAATTTACAAGCTGTAAGATGGTTGTATGCAAAGGATAAGCTTAGAAGTATATAGCTTTACCTATAAACACAACTGCAAACATCTTAACAATTTTCCCTTTGGTATCGCATGAATAGGCAGGACTGTTGCTTAGTATTGAGAGAATCAAGTTTAAGTCCCCACATCTCAGACCATCATTGGCCTTATCCTTCAATTCTTGGTGCTAAAGAGATTAATACATCCGAGGTACTAACATGCTTCCATTTGTTTGTATGGGAATCACCGGAGTACCTAAGATAGAGATACCCCTGTACTAACAGAAAATTTCAACAAATCTATTTTAAAAATAAATCATATTACAGCAAGAAAACTTTTTCCTTTAAAGAGAATATGAATGGTTTAATGCTCCCCACAATCCATTACTTTCATGCACTGTAGCAAACTATTTTACAAACAATGAACTTCCACGTCTCTACCTCTGAATTCCTTTCCATCTCCAGATTCAAACTGTTTAAGCCTTGCTTCCTCTCTTACAGAGCTATACCAGCCTGAAATGCCAGAAAATTTCAGCATAAATGAAGTGATCTTTTCACAGTGTGCTTCCTATTTAAACTCACTTAATTGAATATGTAAATCTAATGATTTGTCTCAAAAGGCTCTGAACACACTTTTTAAAAAATCCAGTATACAGCACAAGTCTATTTAAGATCATAACACCAAAGTCAAAACCCATAGTCCCACAGAAGAGCACACAACCAAATAAACTGACATGTGGCACAACTAATTCAGAGAGAGATCTGTTTAATTAGTCCATTAAAATAATATATACAGTTGTGAAATCTGTGTCACTAGAAGCCTTTTCCTTTAATCTCTTCTGAACTGTTTTTCAAATCTTTTCCACAAGGTATCAGCAGGTCTTTAAGATCCAGTATTGTTAGCAAATGTTCTCCTTATACAACCCATCTGCTAAGTGTTAGTGTTGATTTTTTTTCAACATTCATAAACCAGTCTCTTCTCTATTGTAAATTATGAATATCAGCAACCGTGCAGAAACAGCTTTGCTTAGATCTGCAAAGACCCTCAGTCCTAGAAAATTTTGAGTATTAATTTCCAGTTAAAACCAAATTTCACAAGACTTTGATTTTTTTAATTTTAAATTAGTGCTTGCATTTTACTATCATTAAAAGTGCAATCAGAAGAATTTCAATTTCTGCACATTGAGAACAAAACATTAAATTTTTATTTTTTAGTATTAATATATTTTGATGAGATTCAATTTAGCAAAAAGCTGTCAATCTACATTTTAGTCACTTGCAGTCTTTAAACCTTCCAGAGAATCTACTTGGACATAAACTGTTATACACCGAAAGATAAAACTAAAATAACCACAAAAAAGGACAAAGGAGGAGGAAGCACATTTTTTACATCTGAGGCAAAGCAAACAATTGCAGCAGTAATTATATCCTTTTTCTTTAAAGGAGACTTTAGACCAATTGTCCGGAGGCCACTGAAGGAAGAACAAGATTTAGTTACAGTGGCCATTTGATACTGCAATTTATTGCTTGCTGTATTTTCCTTGAAACAAGATATTTGAGAGAGACAGTTGCTTGGTGTTAAAAGCTTAATTTTCAAAGCAAATTTGAAGAATGATTCCAGATTGTGACATGGCCAGTCTTCTTATTACTGCTCACATATTTTCCTTTGGCTATGAAAACAATTCCAGATTCTTTTTTCATTTTGACCATAGCAAATTAATAATGCATCCATGCAAGCGATACAGTTAAAAAATCAATGTCAGGCAATTCTGCCTCTATGTTCTTTACTTATATCCTATATTAACATACTATTATTATTAAATTAAGCTTAGTTTAAAGCTGCTATATGCTTCATAAAATATTATATTTAGACTACTTTTCCATTATTAATTCTTCAAATAATAACTTAGAATGCCCCGGAAGCCTTTTTAAAAAAAATATGTTCATATAATGAATAGACAAAAGAAGTTCAGGTCAGGACTACCTATAGCTATACCTACACACTCATACTGATTTTTAAAGACGCTGTATGTATACGTGAGACCAAGATGATCTCTGGGAACCCAAGCTACTAAAAAATACATCTAAAATGTTATGGTTGAAAGATTTTTCAAACATACTACACTGGTTTGACTTCAAACACATTGAAATAAATTGTCACTGTAAATTGATCTGATGTGGGCAAGTCTAACCTGCTGTCCACTGTCGCGTTAGGGAGAGCTGATGGAGCTGTGAACCTTTGCAGGAATGGCTTGGCATGGCACAGGAATGAATTTTTCAAGTGCTTGAGAGATAGGGAGCTATGAATACTCAAATACATATTGATGGATAAAACCTTTTTTGAAATGATAGCTGCCTTTGCTAAAAGGTCGATACACAGTAGTGACTCCTGGCTCCCAGTAGCAGATAGAACAAGACAAGGATCTGCTAATTCAACATGCAAGCAGAGGGAATATGATGGTCAGTAAATATTGAGTGATCTAAGCATGTTCCTTCCCTCCAGCTGGAACAGAGCTTTGCAAGAAAATTATTAGGAAAGTAAAACAAGTCAAATGACATAAGAAAGGGCATAATCAGAAGGTCAAATTAAATGAAAAGAAAATAAAGAAACAAAGACAGAAACAGAGTCAAGAAAAATAGCAATAAGGTTCATATCGGACTAAAGAGTGCTTGAGAGAGGATGTATAAAAAACAGCATGCTGAACACACAGCTATGGATCAGATAGGCTGGAATATAAAACGGTGGGAATGGAGAGACTGGGAATATATGCAGCATGAGAGCTTCACATGCAACTGGTTTTACCAGCTCCTGCCAACTCAATCTCTCTTCAGAGTCTGTTTCATCTGACATTCTTCTTTCCTAAACCCACATCACACAGAGCAAAGCAGCATGCAAAGCATCCTTCTCCCTGTTCTCCTCTCCGCTCTAGCTGGTCCCATGCAGCTTCTTTCCAAATATTCAATCCACACCCAACAGCCCACTCCAGTATTAGAAAATAGTGTGCTGGAATGCTGTGTTTTCTTCCATTCATCAATCTCTGTTCTCCTACCACAGCTGGGGGAAATAGCAAAATCCTTGTACATGCAGCTGCTAGAGGACCACATGGGAAACGAGAATTGATGAAGCCAAGGTTACGTCCTCAAACATCTCACCATAGTGAAATAGATCCTCAACTTAGAAAGGACATGGAACTGCTGAACGGGTCTAGCAGAGGGCCACAAAGATGACCAAAGGGACGAAGCGCCACTCCTAAGAAGACAGACTGAGGGTGTTGGGGCTGTTCAGCCTGGAAAAAAGAAGGCTCCGGGGACTTTATAGCAGCCTTCCAGTATCTGAAGGGAGCCTACAGGAGAGCAGGAGAGGGACTCTTTGTCAGGAAGCATAGTGATAGGACAAGGGGTAACGGTTTTAAAATGGAAGAGGGGAGATGTTGATTAGATATTAGGAAAAAATTCTTTCCTGTGAGGGTGGTGAGACACTGGAACAGGTTGCCCAGAGAAGCTGCAGATGCCCCATCCCTGGAAGTGTTCAAGGCCAGGCTGGATGGGGCTTTGAGCAACCTGGTTTAGTGAGAGTTGTCCCTACCCATGGCAGGGGGTTTGGAACTTTAAGGTCCCCTCCAACCCTAACCATTCTATGCTTCTATGATTAAAGACATAGCAAAAATTATTTTGCTCAGTTTTTCTGATCTGTACACATGGGATCAACATTTTCAATCTGTCTGCACACAGTTCTTTGTGATACGATGATGAAAATACCTTCAACAATGCTAAATGTTAGGACAATTAATGTCACGGCATGGTTGATAGTAAAGGTGTTATTTAATAAGTGGTTATGAGCATTTGTGCCAAGTTCCCATCCCACCCCTAACTTTTGAAATACTAGAATGGAAAAAGCCCTGAAACATAGTGAGAAATGCTGATGCTACTTATTCGAAAAATAAGAAGAGCTAATTGTGATTGATCTCAGCTCAGTTTCCGATATATGGTTCCTCGGAATGCGCTGCTGCTCTTGGTTTTGCCTACCATTTACTAATAGTAAATGTCTTTAATGTATTAGATGGAGACATTAAATAAATTAAAATCTAATTTTCCCATCAAAGGTAATTAGCACTTTTTTTTGCATCCTTGCCAGGTACTTCTCTCATTAGAGGTTATTCTCTTTGGCACACACATTGGGCAGTGAGAAGGAGTTTATATTCTCCACTGTCTGACATGACAGATTTATTCTTCAAGGACTACTAGCTAAACCATTTCATAAATTAGTTAAGAAAAAAAAATCAGCAAAAATAAATTTGCAAAATCATCATACAGCTGGCCATAAGAAACTTCAATGTAGCTATTTTTGGCAGAATCACCATTTTCTGAAATGAAGAAATTGAAATACATTGACGATATTAATACTATTTAAAAAAAAAAAAAAGGGAAATAAATTTCCCCAGTTCTGCTGTAATTAACATGGCCATTGGGGTCAAACTGCAGAGAAGAGGTGAGAAACTTAAAAGACACACAAATGCAATTCCAGCCTGCCACAGCACCACTGTCTACAACAGCAATAATTTGTGTCAATGGCTTCAGAATTACTGTCACCGAGCTGTACTTTATTATATTTCAACCCCCCTTCTTCATACTTTCAGTGCTAAAGAGCAGAATAGGAATTAGGTCAGAAGCAATAACTCACTACACAGTGAAGTCTTCATCTTTATAACAAAAAAGGCTAGTTACCAGTCAGAAGCTGCAGTCAGAAGGCTGCCACTTTATACCACTTAAACAACAGAAAAAGCACAAATAATCTTTTGGTATATCAAGATTCAGCCATCCTAATATCCTTAAGACAGAAAGGTAAATAATACATCATTTATGATGTTCCTATTTCTAGTTCCTGAACCATACAAGGCTTTTTGTCTTGGGTAGTATTCCAGCTTTCTCCATTTTTTTTTTCTCAGCTTCGACAGCATGGTTGTTTTTTTACACTTTATTCATCCATCCATCTAAACCAGCTACACCCCAGACTGACAGCAAGATAGTTATAAACATTTGTTTACTCTTGCCTCCTTCCTCTATACTTAATTTATGTTACATTTTAGAAGCTTTTAATTAGGGAACATCTACTGCTAACAGGAAGGAAATGGTTTAAAAGTGCAAGAGCAAACTCATAGATACGAATCAAGTTAGAATGAAAAGAACACATGAAAATGTTTTTCATTCTAACTCACAGCTGGCAAACAGCAGTGACTTCCTTGTACCTTTTATCACTGGCTACTACTGAATTTCTGCTTTAGAGAAATGCACTACCCAGAGATAAAATCTTTTATTCTATCAAAAAAAGCCTTAGTTTCATATATTAGAAAATATTAATATTGCAAATTAGTTTGTATGCTAAAAGGTTTTTCTAAATTGATTTAGCATTGTTCAAAACATTTGCTCAAAATGACAGTCCCTTGGTTCTGCCACACAAGTTTTGGGAATCACATAATCATAGAACTGTCACCGTTGGAAGGGACCTCTAGAGATCATGTAGTCCAATTCCCCTGCTAAAGCAGGATTGCCTAGAGCTCATGACTCAGGATGGCATCCAGGTGGGTATTGAAAATCTCCAGAGAAGGGGACTCCACAATGTCCCTGGGCAGCCTGTTCCAGTGCTCTGTCACCCTCACTGTAAAGAAGTATGGCGTATTTCAGAGATAATAACAGAAGTAAGTAAATAATAAAAAAGGCCATTTGTGCAACAACCAGAACAAACAGAGCAAATCACTTGGGTTACAGCAAGGGTTGTGAGACTTGCAGCTCCCCCACAGCAGGCTGTAGAAGCTCCTCTCCATAGCTCTGGATCAAGTGGCCACTCTACTCTGAATGGATCCCAGAAAACCACTTCTTACTACTATATGTAGATGTAGAGCTGGTCCACTGCCCAGAGTAACCACTTGGAAAAGATCCAAATCTTTTGGCTCTCACATCTGCTTTCTAGAGAGTGGTCTTGCCCTTATGCAGATATATTTATGACCTTCGTAAATTAAAGATAAGGTTAAGAATGTAGCCCTTAATAATGGGCTTTAATAATTAATCCTTAGAATACATTATTATAAAACTTGTATTATTTCCACAACACAATAAATCAAATACTCTTAAAACAGAAAATATACAGATCAGTAGAAAACTGGCCATCAGTACTTGTGAGAATATCTCAGACCTTTCCAAATGTGTTTTTCTGTCCTCCCCTCTCTCCTTCCTGCACCATTTTCTGCTCTGTAACATGGCTTTTATTTGTCTGAGCCTGATAAACTCCTGGGACTCAGTCTGACCTCTCAAATGAGACTCCCAGAGTGTAGCAGTCACAAGAAACCAAAATGGTCCATCCATAACCAACTAGTTCGAAAACTGTACTTATCAGAAGCCATTTTAATTATCTTACATAAGTTTCATTCCTTTCCTTGGAAATACTAATTACATAAGTGTATTTTGTTTCTTTTACTTTTGCAAGATTCACTTTTCAACATTTTCAGGAAATATTTTAGTGTACACTACTCTAAAATGGCACAATATTCAATTCAAGCCTTAACAGTAGATAGGCTTTAGTCATCTGAAACATGCTCTGTCGTTTCTTCTCTACTGTCAGAGAGGAACCTGACTTAATGGATAACCAAAATCATACTACTAGCAGGTTTGGTACATCAACTACCTGCTTATCATTATTGCTATGAAGATACAAAATGATGCACAGAGGGTTGCAAAACACAAAGCAAATGTATGCTGTAGTTTGTGTTTTCAGATTAGTTTACATAATTTGTCATTATTTTTTGTGTTGCAAATCAACAATTAACTAAACCAAATCAGCCAATAGTGTTTTACAGCAGACACATATCCTTCACAGATAGCCTGTCAAAAGTTAAAATGTTATAAATGATTTTTTGTACATAGATTTTTATTTTATTTAGGAACGCTCAGATTTACTTGCAAGAGAACAGGGAGGCTTCTGTTCAGCTCATAACCTTAAAATCAGCCAGTCTAGACTGTCAAAACCTACAGTTGTAGGCAAAGTGATATAACCAAAAAGATAAATGAGTTATCATGTATTACTTCAAGAATATAACTTCTCCTCCAGCCTCCCTATTCTTTCATCTCACTCTGTCCGCAAAACAAAGTATGTCCAATACTACGAACTGTTCAAATCAAGCCTAGCTAATTTTTTTCATCTTCACCTGAAAAAAACACAATGCAAGTCAGAAAGCAGATGTAATATGAGTAAGTACATAAACTCGAAAAGTATTTAAACTAAACAGAGGGCTCCTTACGTTAGCTAACTCTATGTTGGATGCTTTGCTTTGCTTTTTCTATGTTTTACCCCCATAGAAATGCTTACAGCCTTGCCTGAGGAACTGAATGCCAGCTCTCAGATATGAAAGACTGCAGAAGTTATCCTTGTCTTTTCCTGATTTAATCCAGATAGTTTACACATAATTTATGTAGGCTATTTATACGAAGGATCTGCTTTTATCAAAATTAGTACTTTCACTTAGAAAATACGAACCAAATTGGTAAAGCCCACACAGAGAAGGACCGTGCTGTAGCTGTCATATTCACATCCAGTGGTAAAATAAAGTTCCCGGTTACAGCCAAATTGGAGAAAGCCACCTTCTCTGCCATGAGAAGCAATAACCTTGTGAATGAAAGATGCAATCATGTCATCATTTGATTCCACATGTCATAATTTTAAAACAGATCCTCATTTACCATTACACTTAGGATCTAATTGCAAATGAAAATACTGTCCAAATCAAAAACCATTGCAAAGCTACATACTGCCATCTTGTCAAATGGAAACATACCAGTGTACCTAACAGCAAGGGGGAGGGAGGAAGCATATTTTAAAAATAAACGAAGGCATTCCCCTGGCTTCCCCATGTAAGAGAGACCTCAGGTGGAAGCACAGTGTTCAAAAGAGTGTTCAACCCACCAATGACAAAGTCTTCTGAGGCTTCCCTCTGCTGAGCAAGGAATCAGGGAATTTCTTTCTCAAGAAAAAGAGATGAAAGTAACTTTCTAAATGAAGATGGACTCAGAGAACAGGAAAAGAATCAGATCTACAAGGTGTTGAGCACTCTCAACTCATGTCATATTAATAGCAGTCACAGGAATCCAATAACTTACCAAACTGGACCCAGAAAGAATGAAACAGAACAACTTGGTATCACTTATTTTTCATTAAAAGTAAGTAAATAAGCGCCCTGAAATTATATCACTGGATACATGCAAGCAGAAGCAACAGAACAATCTTCCTAGCCCTTGTACAATGTCAGAATGCACCTAACATTTTAAAGCTTTGTACTTCTCAGTACAGCACAAGCACTACCTAAAGAGATAATTTTTCATTGAACAACTGAATGTAGGAGCATGGATTTCTCACATAATGTACATGGTTCATTTACCTCAGAAAAGAAACAGATTTTTTACAGACATTAAATACAAACTACCTAAATGCATTGCATAGTTAGATACAATTGCCATTTCTATTCTTTCATAAGCAATGCCATCTACATGGATGGAGTCAGGGTTAAGACCTTCATTTAAACTAATCTGAATAAACTGCAACATAAGCATTAGCAGAGGAAGGCATGCCAAAAATAATAGCAAAATACTAAAGACATAACAAACAATAAAGCTAGTTAAAATCTTGAATACTGATTTGTCCTAAGATGCAACACAAAATATGAGAAGGAAAAAAAAAAAGTTTATTCTATTTCCATTTATTTAAAGGATCTAAACATAAACACTGTCCCTGTGATTTCTGCAAACACACTATTTTGCAATAAGTTCTTTGCATTTCTTTTAGGCAGCTATTTGTGCTAAGCTGGGACATTTCTGAAAACAGAGATATGTTGTGTCAGTGTTAAATAGAGAAAGGATATCACAGGAAAGGTGCCCACTTCCTCTTGGGCACCAAGACAGGAATGTCTGTACAGACACAGAATAGCTGGTGACATTGTGGGAAAAGCACGTATGTAGCAAAGGGCTGAATTTAGACAACACGCTTTCAAAAATTATGGCTAGTAACTGCTACTTCCAAAATCAGCAAGCTAGCATTCTTTAATAATTGTTATTTGTCTTAAATGTTCAGAGCTATGAAGACACACTCCCATTTGGCAAACTGGTAAAATTCTAACTCCTAAAAACACAAGTGAAAATTAAGCATCTGATAAGGGAAGCACTACCTGGCTCAAATTGTTCAAAACTCTGGTTGGCACATGTAAACATTCATGTCAGAACTGATTCTTAAGTCAGGCCTCAGAGCTGGGCCTACTCACTGAATACATAGTTTCCATTGCTCAGGTGCTGATCTTTGCTAACCTCGTTTTCTGTGGCTGGACATCAAGCCAGACAGAGGTCAGGAGTCCAAAGCATTATGGGCTGTGTAAGGTATTTCTTCTCTCCAAGCAAAGCAACTGAAAAACTAATAGGTAGTTATGTAATGAGAGAAGTAGGGAGGGTGGAGGAAAGAGGATGATTCTAAGATTATTAAGAAGCATGATCAATAAAAGATGCTTTTTTCCCCAAAGTCTGAAGTATTGACAAATAGATGTCCTGTGTGCATGACTACATTAGCTGTCGGTAATCACTATTCAGATCTAGAATGTTGTGATGCATTTATTCATTTTGTTTAAGTACTGAGCACTCATTATTTAATATGCTGACACAAACTCAGACCATAAAATGACCTAGTGTAGTCTCAGTCATTTTCCTCTTTTGCTCAAAAATGCAACGCGAATGAATATGCACATAGATTGAAGCAAATTGCTTTTACGTAACTGCCCAATAAAGTATTTTCCTCTGTGCTTTCATGGCTACCAGCAGTCTTGCCATTCTTTAACAAAATGAACCTCGACCTAAGGCATTTGTTGCTACTATGAGTGACTTAACTGAATATTACGATCATACTCAAGATGCATAAAAAACATTGCATTAGTTCTGCTAATGGTAAACTTACACTTGCAAGACATTTTCTCTCTTTCTATAATAACAGAATAAGATTGAACTAAATGAAGCAAAAGACGTGAAGCCTCTAACCTATTTCTGTAAACTGTACAAAGGCATTCAACTCTTTAAACCACAAAGACATCTCATATGGCCTTTGATTCCAAATCTATGACAAATTTCAGAAAAAGACCATCACATCTGGATGGAAAGTCCCTCCGTTTGGGAATATTCAATTGCAGTATCAATGCCTCAGTCTACAAACCTTAAAAGCCAGCAGTTTTCCATTTTTTTAGAAGTTGTGCATGTTTAGTAGTAATGCACAGAACAGTAAGAGACAACTGTCTTTGGAATTCCCAGGACTTAGAAATAGCTGTATTCTGACCAATTAATAAAAATTTTATACGTGCATCTATGCTCACATACTTTCCTCTACTTACTACCAAGTTGACTGGCTTTAAGAAAGACACATACCATTTTGTAACTAGAAGGCCAACTTTAGAGCACAGAATTTTAACAGCACAACAAAGGGTTAACATACACACACCATCACCAACGGAAATCAAGAAATACAATCTCCAGTGACCAAATAGTCCCTGAAAGAGAAAAAGGACCTAGTATGACTTCAGTAAATGGCTACAAATTATAAAATAATCATCTAGCACTTCTAAAAGTAAAGTAGGAGAAGGGAGAATAAAGAGGTTTAGGTGTCTAATGGTGATCATCCACTAACACCTCTGATGACTTTTGGCAATTACAGAGATTTCATATGTGAGCAAACACCTTTTTTTCTAAACTGCTGAGCACATACAAATGTGAATTAACCATTTAGTGAGACAAGCAATTAAGACAAATTAGAAAACAGTTTCATGTGCTTTCTGCATCAAAAATACCTTATAAATGCCTTTCAGTGACCCAAAAAGTGAACAATAAGGACTATGTTAAAGGCTACTGTCAGAGAGACAAAAAGCAAAGACATGCAAGCTTTGTCTACACTCATTCAGAGAAATTCAGCAAATTGCTCTGTCATGCATCTTGTACCCTCCCCAGCAATCATGCAAACCTTTGCCCTTTTGGCCTGACAGATTAAATTGAAGCATGAAGGAGTGGGATCTTAGCCAAAGAATATTACATTTTAAAAGCTGACCTAAGCTCTTTTTATTTGCCCTTTCATTTTGATCTCATGATGATGTTTGAGTACTTTCCTTAGATACTGAGTTCACCAATCTCTAACCCTCTCCTGACGCATTTTAGGTTTCTGCATTTCTTCCACTTCAGGGAAGGGTAAGATCTCTTGCACCTCACTGCTCAACTTTAATAGAAGTGCCTACATGATACAAGAGACCTAGGATACGTAGTCATATAGAAGACTTGTAATATGGGTATTTTTTATCTCTCAAATCCTGACTATTTTCATGCACTAAGACCTGAAATAGTGAAGGAATCGAACCTGTTTAAATTCTTTTGTACTCGCATATAATTTATCACTAGTGAAAGGATCTGTGCAAGCATCTCTTTTGCTCACTCACCCACCCACCATCACCCTTCCTTAAACAGCTGCAGTATGTAACTTGTAAGTACTTGGTAACTAGGTGTTTGGCTTTTCTTAAACCTCTAGAACTGACATAAAGATTAATGACATTTGACACTATGAGTGAATAATAGCCTAAACTATCATTCTTGTCTATTTGAAATTAAAATTCTCTAGTCTGCTACAGTTACCTTTTAAATGTGCCTCTGGCATAAAGCTTTCAGACACAAAAACAATCTGCAAGACTCAGGACTTCAGTAATGAAACCCTGAATCTTCTAGCTCACCGAGTCCCAAATTTTTGAAAGCACCTTATTGAGTCTAAATCAAGCTGGTTGCCTCAGTCTACCTTTGGAATGGATGCATCACCCCAACTGATATTACTAGGAATAAAGGCTCATGGACATTTGAACTACCTTCATACTTTAAAAACTATACTTCTAAGTCGGGACTCTTGTATGAGCTATAAAAATACTTGCTTGGGCAATTTAACTTGTGAAAATATGTTCAATTCATATATCACAAACAAAAACACTACTATAGAGAACAGCATTATAACATTTTTTAAAAAGTCAATTTATGAAGCAGCACAGTAGAGCAAAAGGCAGAGTATACCAACTTCATTTTTATGTGGGACACACAGCACTAAGCACACAGACTGAATTTATGTAATTCCTGATGACTAAGAAGCTAATGTCACTTCTTTGTACACAAGGATCTAATATTTACACAATCATTCTAGTCTTCCTGACAATGTACTAGAAAAAGCACACATATTTGTACACATAGGATCAGTATTTAGAGACTGCATAATTTTTCACCTCTTTAGATGGGTCATGGTAGAAATTAGTAACCTTTAACTCAGATAAAAAGGATTTTTTTGCAAGTGTGCAGATTGCTGGGATGGATACAGCACATTCAAGTCCTCTAGACACACTATGCTTTCTAATTTTTAATTAGAAAACTCTTTTTTTCTATTCCATTTTTCAAAGATAACAGCACAGAAAGGTGGTAAAGTAATATTCCAGATAAGAGCAGAGTTAAATTTGATTCTGAGAAAAACAACATTCATTCAGATTGTTTAAAACGCCATTTAGTGGTATTTTATGACAAAATCTCTCTTAATTCAAATATTTGATGAAAGCTGCAAGACATTGCTCTGCTGTTAATAAGCCCTTCTTGATTTAAAGCCTGAGAAAATTCGCAGCAGATACCTTTAAATTTGAATAAATACAGTGAAGATAACGCTAACGCATACAAAAATTTAATCCTAAAATATCATAAACTGGAAACTCAAAAATTAAAGATGGAAAGGGAAAGAAGGAGCAAAGCATATTATAGCAGACACAAAGCAAAACATCTAAGTTTTCAAACCTTCTGCCTTTTGGCGCAAGTATGTCTTTGGTATATCAGTTTTCAGGTATAAGAAAAATATTTCTGCAGGACCTGAATCTGTTACTAGTTAATCAACTGTGGAACACATCAGCCTATTGTTGATACAACCCAAGAAAATAGGTTTACGGGGCAGTGTTTGACTTTGTTCCATCAATAATTAAGGTGCCCATGTTATGAATCCAAGTTCAAAATTGTTACAACGTAATAATCCCAGCATATTATGTCTAGAAACAGTAATTTCTCCCTTGTTTAAAAGTAACTGTTTTCCTTAAAAAAACTCCCAGAAGGATTCTGCATACAAGTGAATATTTGATGGTGAAGTTATTGGGAAAGTTATAGCCTATTATCAGAATGTCTTTTATTGTTATGCACTTATTAGCACTTCATACTTACCAGACAATGATGCAGAATGTTTCTAGTATTAATTGAAATAAAACCATTTCAATTCCACAGAGAATGTGTATGTACTTAGGTAGAAACTAAAACTGCTAATTATAGGCGTACTTAGAATGATGACTGAGACATCAGCCACTTCCATTACATCTAGTGGACAGCTTAAGAAAAGAATCTTGAAATATTTTTCTGGTCCTGGGTACTGTTGAAGAGAATAAGGTTACAGATTTGTGATCTCACATGCTTACATGCTTTGTACCCTAACTTTAAGAAAATTTCACACAGAAAAATTAGCTAGCTGGTATTCTATGAGAACAGGTTTGGTAGGCCTCTAGGTATGTGATTTAATTTCACTGGAAGAGCATGCTGAAGATGGGAATGGCTCTAGAAGACGTTCCAGACAAAGCACTCTGAGAAAGTTGCCCTTTAAAGAGTTAATGCAATTCTGGCAATCACTTAATTTCTCTCCTTATGTAGCAGTAATAAAGCTCAATTATATAATCTGCAACTTCCTATGCTCAGATGCCCAATTAGATAAAATGAAGTAATTGAAAGACTACCCAGAAACTGTGAATTTTCTAGCCTAAAAAGAAAGTCACTCCCGATGTGCTGATGTAAATAAGGAGATATTTCTACAGACAGAATTCATAGAAATTAAGAACAGACCTCGAGAAGTCATGCGGTCCATCATCTCCTGTTCTCTGATGCTACTTACATATCCATGGCACCCCTGCCAAATCTTTAGCTATCTAATTTTTAAAAAGCCTTTCTGCCTGTTCAGGATTTAACTGCTTGTAGCTAAGATTTCCTCCTATTAAAATCTGCTTGCTACAACTTTAAGCTGTTATATTNTTTATCTACTTTGCCCTATATGCTGCTCACTGATTGCATCTAGGTAATTTTATTTGATTTGAAACCAAATAGAATAGTGTTGGATTGTTTTTTTTTTTCCCAAAGTAAAACACAAGAAGTGCAAATAAAAGTGAGGCTGACAGGCATTTGTTTGAGTGAACAGGCTCTTTAGATATCCAACCCCAATCCACAGAACTGTCCAAAGGAAGAGGGATAAAAACTTGAAACCATTATATTTCTGGAATCACAGTTGAGTAAGATAATATAAATAGATAGATGGCAGTCAAAACTGACAGCAATTAAGTATTCAAAGACCAGATAACTGAGATGCCAATCTTTCTTCAGTTCTGGAGCTTCAGCTTCTGGAGCTAAGAAGTACAAAATGCATCAGTACAGAGAAAAAAAAAAAAAGATTTAAATCTATTGCAAGGTCCACACTTTAGTTCATAATTTCACCAGATTTTAAATTTTTCACTTTGAAATTTATTTTTTTAAAAAAAAGAGAATTCAATACTGTCAAGAACACATCTGGACTATTTGATCTAATCACAACATCTTGATGGCAGGAGAGGGAAACTAGACAGAAACATGAACTTGGTAGAAATCCTAACTGAAAGGATGGGAAAATAATCTCAGACAAAAGAGTGAAGAATTAGAGGCAAGGCTACAAGTGGTAAGGCCTGTGCACTGATTTGCAATTTTTCGTACTATGTTTAAGTTACTTTACTCCCATCTCTCAGTTTATTTTACCTACATGCAGCACATGTAATGAGAACACGATTCCCAATGAAATCTGAAGTACCAACTGTCCCTCTCTCTAAGTTAAAAAATGTCAAGAGAATGAGGTGAAAACTGGTTTTCCTTTTTTTTTTTTTTTTTAACTGTATAAAAGCCAGCAGAGAATTAGGCACCTTTGTGTTTATGATATAAAATACTGTATTTCATAAAACCTGCTGCCTGAAATAAGGGAGGCACAACAGGCTTAGCCAGGTCAGAGTTAGAGTCTGAATGCATGGAAGTTATAGCATTAATTCTGTTTTTACAAAACAAAGCGTTCATTTCATTTTAATTAAACCACAGAAATGGTGTGTTTACATTATTTACTCCCAAATCTCATTTCCTTTTCACTTATTACATATACGAGCCAGGAACTTCAAATAACAAAGCTGAGGTGTGTTACTGAAATGTAGAAAGACTTGCTCTCTTTTATTTACAGCACTCACAGAATATATACATGTATGTGCCAAAAAAACCTGGGTCAGCATCAGTCCTTTCTTTACCTTTTAGGATTTAAAATAAATTACTCCAACACAGATTATCATTTGTATCGTGTGTTATACACTAAGGTAAGGAAAGAGATGCATAACTAATGAAAAACAAAACACACAGGAATTCTGCATCTAATTTGGCCATCAAAATATCTGTATGGAGTAAAGGAACAAATTATGTTCTCCATCTGTGTTTCAAGGGATATTTTTATTTTTGCAAGTTAAGAGACCTTTCTTTCCATTTAAGAAACTGCACATTTCAGACTGGCAATGAAGGTATGTCTGCCATTCTCTTAATACACTGTATTCCTTAAAAGAAATTTTCTATAACATATAAAGGAAGTCTAGCACTCAATCAATGCAGAGGGGAATTCTACACATATAGGAACTGACCAGCAGAGACTGGTTTTGGTTTGCTTACAATCATGCCTGATGTTTGTGAATGTCATTAGAGAGATACAGATTTCTTAAGATGCACCATGATTCAGCCAGTTGCAAGTTTGTGCAAGTTGGGCTTGCCTTCATTGCAAGAACATACTCTTAAATAAACAGTTTGTCAGCAAAATGAAATGAAAACATTGATTGCTTCAACATTTCAGTGATGTTTAAAAGGATTCTTAAAATTACTTTCTGAAATATATTTCCAGAGATCATTCCAGACACAAGATGATGATCTTGTGCCCAGAAAGGCTGTTTTGTCTCACAGCTTCCTCCCAAAAGGTCTCCCTTTCATTCCATGATCCAGCAGCAACTCAGATAACATTCAAGTACCACACATACTGCCTTTCATCTTATTCATGCTTTTTTCCTAATAAGACTCCTATTTCCTCTTAGACCATGCAAACATCTCCCCTTTTACCTACTCTACCCATGGAGCAGGAGGGGGAAGGCACACTATCCGCACTTACTCTCTTGGGGAAATGAGAGGAACAATATATCCTTTAGTCATCTATGAATTATTCTCTCTTCCTAAATAATATACATTGACATGTGGACACCACCATATCCATCTGGAAAGAATCTCAGTGTTTTATATTACAATTGGTATTTCATGAGATACTGGGAAATACTGTTAGAAAATGCAAGTAGAACACAAAAGGATTCTGCTTTCTAAGTAGTGTCCATGCCAGCACTGAGAAGACAACCCACTGAAGATGAATCTAATTTTGCCCTCTCAGAGAAACCCAGAACTTGGCTTCTAGAGATGAATTACAAACCAAAAGGTCCCATCCCAAAAGCTATATTGTTCTGAGACTTCAAAAGATCAGGACCATGCTGAGCGGCTTCTCAATCATTCCAGAGTCGATCCATCACCTCAAAACACTCAAGTTTTTTGTTGAACTGTGTTTTTTGCTTTTGTGAGTCCCAGAAGTTAGCCATTTTAGACACTTTTAACCAACAGTTCTCAAATATTTTTTACATGTTGTGTTACATCTTTGTGGCAACCCATCCAGGACTGTAATTACAGCAACATCTCTTTGTAACTATTACAGCTGTTAAAAAAGGGAGGGCATGAAAACTGAAAAGAAACCTGCAAAATTCATATTGTTAGATCTATACTTATTCTATATAGACACACATAAACATTTTGATTGAAGCAGATAATACACACATGCCCCTAACAAAGAAATCCAGTTATCAAGGGTTACCTAAGCCTCAGGCCACTGCCACCAAGTGACTCCCAGACGACTGAGAGAGTTAGACTCATTACAGCTTAGCACTCATGCTTTTCATTTACGCTAGTTCAGCCTCTCGCTTCACTGATGTTTCTATGAATACAGGGAAAAAACTCAAGCTCATATCTAATATCTGTGTTGCCTTTGCTTTATCAATTCACACCTTTCTTAGCTTAAAACTACACATTCTTTGTTCCATTTACAAACCCAGAAGTCTGTATCTGGTAATATCTAGTCAGGTCTCTACCAAACAAATAACAATTATCAATTATTTCTCACACTTAAATTGCAAGGGAAAGAGGTTTGATTGAGCTCACAGTCAACTCAAAGCCACAACTTCAAAGGAACTCAAGCTTTTATTAGTTTTATTATTCCTAAAATAACTTGGTTTTACTACTGGCTTGACAGCAATAAAACTTACAAAAAACTATTATTTTTGTTCTGGAAAAGCAATGTCCTCAAATCAGAGAGTCACTTCTTGGTAACATGTGTGATTAATGTACAAGACCAAAGAAATCCCACTCCCTGCTTTCATGGAAGAAAAGAGTTGCTACTTAGTAGATACAACTGCTACATAAGAATTGTTTTCAATAGCTTCAACTTCTTAATTTCTGAATTAGACTCCAAGATTAGTTCAGAAATCACACCTTAATATATTCACAGAATAACAATTGCTTCTTAAGATTCTCTTATACAAAAGTCCTCTTCTGAATTAAAAGTGACTTGTAGTATGTTATGCCTCAGATATTGAAAACTACTTTTCAAGAAACACACGTATGTTAGCAACCAGTAATAGTAGTAGGCAGGATCTCGGTATTGCCAAAAAACTGTGCAAAATGCCATCTTTTTTGAGGTTCCAAAGCTTAAAATTGCAGAAAGCAGACTAGTCTTAAAGGAGCTTACAGAATTACCAACAGTGTAAGTTTGACCCTGTAAATAGTATGTTATGGTAAGTGATGGCACAGACAGAGGATGGCAGCAGAAAACAGCCAACCAAGAATAAAATATGGGTCTTGGGGGGGGCTTATTTTGAAAGCCTAAGCGGGCATTTAAGTAGAAAGAAGACCTTCCAAGGATTCATATTCATGGGAGCAACATAGGAACTTCCATAGTATAATGTTCAAACCAACCAAAGTGTTTGTTTAAAGCTCTTCTTGATAAGTTGAAATCTAGTCATGGCTTAGGTACAAAAAGCAATTAACTTCAGTGTGCTTTGGTATTGTTTATTTAGAAAGAGGTCCTTCTGGCAACATTTAAATTGCAGCATTTTGCTTCTGCAAGTGCAAGGTCAGAAAATTCCCCAGAAGGAAAACAAACTAAAAGATTAGGATGCTGAATATGGTTCTAAAAGGCATTCAGAAAGGTGATTTCTATGTACACATTCCTACGACTACAATCTTCATTGTACTATATGAAGCTACTCCTAGGCATTGCTGCAGTACTGAATATGAATCAAACTATACATTCCAGTATCTCATCTAAGCATGTAATCACTTGACAAATCAATGAGCACTCACTGCACTCAAAAATACAAAGGGACAGATTCACCCTCTGGTTCCAGGGGGATCTGCAATCAGACTGAGCTGAAAAAAGCTCAGGGCTTCTCCTGGTTCTCTGCTACGTTTCAGGCTGTTCCACAGGAAACAGATCATATGAACACCACTTATCAATTAAAAGGAGTCCCACACACTTTTCCCTCATCTGGATTTTGAAAAAGTCCAAAAGCCAACATGGGAACAGGAGATGAACTGGAGTGAAACTTGGTGTTCAGGCTCCTTGTCAGGTCCCTGTTCTCTCCACTCTCTGGTCTGTCGCCCCACACCCCATGACCAGCCAGGGAGGGGGTATACTCCTTCCTAGAGAGTCTACAGGAGGTACAGAAGAGAAGCAGGACAGAAGTAGTCTACCAAAGGTATAAATAATTTTTCCACAGGCAGTCTTGAGGGAAGAATTTGCCTTATGGATGAACCAGACACGAGGGAAAACTTTGAAAAATATGAAACAGTGCTGGGGAAGAACATGAGTAAGAAATCCCGATTAATGGAGCTTTCTATTTGTGGCACCCAAAGCTAAGGAGAAAGCCCTCAACCAAGAGGTCAGTTAAACCTTGCTGTACAATTCATTGCAGCAGTCCACATCTAAATCCTGTGAAACACAAGTATTTAAGGAATTCATTTAAAATTAATATATTTAAACACTGAAATGGGACAAACAGCATTTCTATCCTTAATAATACATTTTTACAGTTTGAAGTTTTAAGACTGGGTTATAACAAGACCGAAGTAGCCATTACAGTATCTGCAGAGACTGTGCCATTTTCCTGTATGTTTCAACGTCAGTGTTCAAATTTGGTACTTCCCAAAGGAATTTTGTAGCAGGTGGGGTTAATAATCCTTGAAAAAGGATTCTCTTTGCTGCACCAGCTAAAAGTTAGGGGGAAAGGGATTATGACAAAGACTTCACCTGACCCAGTAATGCCTCTGTCATTTGTCACCTATCATGTCAGTTTTAGAATAAGCAGGTATAACATTTCAATCATAGTACTGCAGATTTACTTCTACACCTGCCAAAGTTGAAGGCTAATGTGCTCTTAGCCATTCTCCTGCAAGAAAATCTATGGAAATTAGGAAAAGCTACATTCTACAAGGAACTGTCAGTTTTCTTGAGGGCTTTTACAAATCCCTTCTCCTGTTTAATCATAATTAAAAAAAAAAAAAAAAAAAAAGAGAAAGAGAAGGAATGGTGACATAGAGGTCAAACCAGAATGTCTCCAGTGAAATATCTGTGTGACAGTTTTCTGAAGTCACCTTATTGAAAGTAACACTGCTTCTTGTCTTAACATGAATGCTTTCTAGTTTTCATTTATGTTGATTGCTCATGGAGTAAAAAAATGTCTGGGGCAGCAACGTCACATCACATAAGGAAGAGTTGAAAGATATGATACTTTTCTAATATCTAATCCCAAAGTTACAGATACATCAGAGCCATTAGTTTGTCATTAAAGTCCTGTATTTATAATAAATTAAAGAACTTTGGACCCATATTGTACACTAAAGTTATATAAGTATATAAGCAAAGCTTATTCACTATTAAATATGTACTTTTCAAAAGTGCAATAAGAATAATTTATTTCACATGGGACATTCACCAGGCATATTTTAAATATACCATACACATTTTTGGATGCTTTCCACAAATATTTGAGGTGTAGATGAAAAATGATAACAGATATTAAATAACTTTAATTGGAATATTTAATTTATTTTAAACTATTCAATACCTTTCCAGACTTTTCACCTTTTCAATGGCAATTTAGCACTTTAAAATGCTAAGATAGGTATAGACATTTATATAAAAATATCTATATATATAAATATATAACAATATTTATATATATAAAAGACAGGTATATCCACATATTTGAAAACAACTCCAAAAGGAAAAATCACTGTATTAACAGCAAATTTAGAAAATCCATGCCTAGAGATCTAATTTACTGATTTTTATCTGTTTTTTTTTCCTAAGAAAAAAAAGGAAAACCAAAATTTTCAGAAGCTAGGTCATATCAGGAAGAGGTTTCAACTTCTAGTGCCACTAGCCAGAACCAGAAATATTAATCCAAAATACTCTTACTGTGATACTGGACAGAGGTACTGTATGCACCAGGTTTATGAATAAAATGGTAATTTTCAAAAATGGTTATTTCTATAAAATTCTAGTCTGTGGTTGTTATAGTGTCATCAGACCTGTTGATTTTCAATCAGCTTCTCAATTCAAAGCAGGCTATCATGACCTCCTTAGAGACTAAAACCAAATTTTACCCCAGAGGCTATTCATATTCCTGTTTTCAGACCATATGCTATTTTCAACTCAACTGAAGTAAGTGCTATGATACCCTGTTAGAAAATCAGAGCATTGCTCTTTACAAGTGCAAAATACAACAATCAGTGTATATTCAGTTTAAATAAGAGTAAAATAACCACAAAGATTTCAGCTACACAAATTACATACAACTGTGCAAGATTTTAAAACTGTTAATTCTTCAGCATTTGATGGTGGTTTTTAAAAGCATTTGATGAAGGTTTTTAAAAATATCAAGCTATTGAGGAAGTATGTTTTGGTGCTTTAGTTCTTCATTAAAAGAAAAAGCATTAACATATTTTATCACTTGTTTTAAGCAGATAGTGTCAAAATCTGGTCCTCAATAAGTAAAGTGGAGGCTATCTTACTGTAATAAAGCTAGCAACTTTAAAAAAAAAAAAAAAAAAACATTTCAGGAGTTTTCTTCCTCCATCCAATTTATTCCTGCTCACGATTCCCACACTCAGATTTCCTGTTCCTCCCACTCCCTTTCACACACTTGTAACCATTCTTTTCCCTTTCCTTTTCAGCCCATCTCCCTTTGTCCTTCCAGCTTCATTGCTCCTATGAACCCACCTCTCCTCCCACTTGTACTTCCATATTTCTTTTAAAACAAAACACACAAAAAAAAAGAGGGAGAAAGAAGTCCCTTAGGAAATTCCCTCTTAAAAAAGGAAAAATAGCCCACAAATGACAACTCAGGGAAAACAATAAATAACTCTGCAACTGTACAGAGGTATGCAACATAAGGCTCTGTTATCTTTTGCCTTTTTTATTTATTTAGACTATAGTTAAGACTGGAGATTTTGTTCAGTAGATCACTTATTTGATTTCAGGAGGCAAAGATGGCTGGCTGGTAGAGTTCAGGTGGTTTAAGCAACTACTGCAAAAGACAGTCAAAATTAAGCTTCCATCAAGGGAATGCAAGATTCTTCCTAACTCATTGTCTTGAGAGCATTCTAGCTGCATCAACATGATTACTCACATCTTGCAATACAACCAGTAGCAATCTGGAGGACTCTGCAGCATCTGGTTGCCATGTAACTATCATCTGTATCTGAAGATACGTTCATGTCTGGAATAAGAACTAAGCTTTTCCCATATTACTGGCTTTAACTGGAGTGTGACTTCCTCTTTATCCTCCCTTCTCTGACTTCCCTACTTCTTTTCTCCAGGCACTGAGATTAAGTGCCTATATATCAAAGAATGATTGCCAAGGAAAGCAAAAGTTAGATTATAATCAACACAGACCTTGAGCCTCAGTCCTTCCACTCCTCATATGGCTGATGTCAAAACAATAAGTGCTCCATATGCCTTTAGCCACATTCAGCCTCACGTACGCTTGTCCCTTCATGAGTCACGTGTCACCAGCCTGCCATGAATTGTGCAAATGCACCTGCACAGACCTAAAAATTTAACCTGAAGTTCACATTAATAATGAAGCACTCCAGGTGGTCTGCAAGCTGGGACCATAATGAGGAACTTTCAGTGACACACTAGTTATCAAATGGTGAGCCAGGTCACTAAACATGAATAAAGTGATCTCCCTAGAAAGATGAAAGGGAATTATTTTTTTCTTTTTAAGAGAGATTATACTTGCCTTCTGTAAAAAGTCTGAAGAAAGACAATGTGCTAGAACATTTAACTTGATTAGACTGAAACTGAATAAAACAGATCAAGAACTACCAAAGGAGCAGAAAATTATTCTGAACTGTATAAGCAACAGTGGCTGAATCCTGTCTGGTGCCCCTCTCAGCCCCTGCTGACAGCAGACCTCTTAGCTGTGGTTGCACCGCTTGCAAAACGGGTGAAGTGATGCTGATCATTCTTTCTGCTGTTGGCAGACAGAAGCAAGGGCACAAGGAACATCAAAGGTGATAGATGCTTGTGGTTCCCAGGGCCACTATTTTCTCAGAGCCTGATGCCTGTCTTTGCTCACAACCTAGTTGTTTCAGTTCCAGGGAGCAGGCTGCCCCAGAGCTTTCTAGGGACAATCTTTTGGAACAAGGCATGACAAACATCTAAAGAAAAATTAGGGTCTCCCTTCATCTGCTCTGCTTCACACCTGCTCTGTTTCCTGGGAAGTAGGAGAGATATGAAAACACTCTGGGAATCTTTAGTACATCTTGTACAAACTGTTTTGTGCTCTTGGCTGAAACAAGGCTTTTCCCTTGCTAAGGAGTGGCAGGAGGAAGCAACATCATACAGAAGGCAGCACATTGATATACCCACCTCAGGCATCCCCTTCCATCCCACAAGGAGAAAATAGAATCAGGATCCAGAAATGAGGAAGCTGAGAAGGTCTTAAGCTTTACAGCCTTTTCTAAATTTTTAGCCCAATGGCTTGCCCTAAGGGAAATTTACTTTTAAAGCTTTGGCTACTAAGAAAGAAATGCCAGTTATTGTGACACAGAGCGAAAAATACTGGATTCCTCATGCAATGTGCATCGTGACTGTATATGAGTAGGTTGATGAAACCTGGAAATAGGGAAGGAGTGAAAGAGAACAGAATGGTCCCCTAAAAACTTAGCAAACCTAGGTCTGTTTTAATTTCGCTACATATATTTCAGTGACTAAGCACTATAAAAATACAGTTATGTTATAAATCAAGTTCAGTTCAGACTAGAAAAGTTCGTATCATAGAATTACAGAATGGTTTAGGCTGGAAGAAAACTTAAAGATCATCCTGTTCCAAACCCACTGGATACCTTAAGGATCTTGGACCATTTCATGGTCACTGCAGCCAAGGCTGCCCTTAAGCTTCACATTCCTCACCAGCCCCTCCCCGGTGAGAACAAGATCCAGCATAGCATCTCTCTGTTGGCTGCTCTGTCACTTGGAGAAGAAAGTTACCATGAACAAATCACAGGAACCTTCTAGATTAGTTACGCCCTGCTGTGTTGTCCTTCCAACAGATACTGGGGTGGCTGAGGTTGCCCATGAGGACCAGGCCTTGTGATTATGAAGCTGCTCACATCTTCCTGGTCAGATGTTCTGTGGCAAAACCCCACTATGTTTCACAGATGGGTGTAATACAAGGACACAGAAAAATAGAAGGAGAAAAGTCCCTAAATTTAGTTTGTACCTAATCCTCTAACCAAAGGCAAGCTTTTACTGTTTTCTACTGTATTCTACTGAGTGTGTGGAGCTCCACCTGGGAACAGA
>VZRU01017119.1:0-19490 GCA_013398155.1 Pedionomus torquatus | reverse complement strand
TCAAAAAAAAAAAAAAAAAACAAAAAAAAAAACAAAACCCACACACAAGAAAACCTGAGCTGCAGAACGGCACAGAGGCGCCCCAGGTTGGCCTCCTTCCATCTGGGACTTCTGGGCATCTCAGGGGGGCCCTTGGGCCTGGCCAACACCCCCTGGCAGCCCCCATGCATAAGGAGCCGCAGACACGCCGTAACCACTCATTTGGGGCTTTTATGTGTCTCTGATTGAAATAAGGATAGATCAACAAGCAGCAAACAAATAACCAAGCCACCTCTGCGCTGGGAAGAGGCTTAACAGGACGGCTTAACAAATGATGGGAGTTTCAAACCAGCAAAAACTTCTGGCACACCTGCAAAGCTGGGTATAATAACCGTCTGAACATAGAAGTAGGTTACAGACACTCGTAATACCTAAATTCTTCAGTATTTCTGTTATTGGAGTGGTTTCGTTGCTTTTTTTTTTTTCAAAATTCCCTTCTTGAAGAGTGAGTCAGCAAGAAGCCTGTGAATGTGTCAGGGAGCAGTACTTTCAGTAAGGTTTCGCTGCTAAGCAATTATTAAAGAGCATGTTTACATATGCAAAAAATTGCAAATTTGCATATGAACATAGCAGCCCAATTTCTTGACTCTAGTCAAAGTTTTCTTTCTAACTACAGTTTTCAGGATAACATTCCTGATGTGCTGTTGGAAAGATTTTGTGTTCAATTCCCTGGTAATTTGCTTCCTTTATTCCATTTGCTCACTAGGAAGTAGAACACTTTTTATTTTAAAATTATCGTGATTTGCTTTTCACAGCCTTACTGGGTACAAACTGCTTTCCTGCTGGCATGAACACTTCTTACTGTCTTTTTTTTCCCCAAATAATTCTTTCACAATATTAAAAACAAATCTAGCCACTTTTCCTTGTAGTCCTAGCCAAGTGGAACGAGTGCAATGAAACCTTTATGGGAAAATTATATGCCTGTGTAATTATAATTATAACGTTTATGAGTGAGGGTTTGCTAAAGTGAAACATAAAAGTGAGATTACAAGCTCATGCCATTTCTTACTTGGTTATTTAAAGTATGATAACATTCTCGAAAAACTCACGCTTGAAAAGCGTAGGTCTAAAGCAGCTTGAGGTCTTAACAAATGGAAGGGAAAATGGGTACAAAGCACTGGTAAAGGCATCACACACTATTCTCCAGAACAACCTTAAACATTGTTTATTAGTCATAAATTTGTTGGATTAATTTACTCTGATGACTGTACAAATAATAGAACTACATTCACTTCAGAGAACCTGAAAAAAGCTTTTACAAGTGACATCATTATTCAATGGGAAATAAATACACCAATTTCAGGGTTAACAAGTAAATTATTGTTACCCTAAATACTCTCCTGTAAAGCAGACCGTTTCAAAGATGAACTCAAGAGCTTGAATTTGTTCTGGACAGCCGGTTCTGAGAATTAGCTTCCTTTGAGCACAAGTTGCTAGAATGAATCAATAGGAATAAATACCAATTACACGTTTATTAGAAAGAGTTACATTGATTGATTTCAGGTAATTCCAAATCCTTTAGCTCTGAATGATAATGCTACATTTTATTTTTTCGCCGCTGCTCTATGTAGGCCATGTCCAAAGCTATCGGGGAGTGGGAGAAAGGTAATAGAGAGTAGTAACCAGAGTTTGTTACCGTTCTAAATATATCACATTCAAAACATTCTGGCTAAAAACATGCACCATCCACTTAAAGCAACCATTTTAAAAGCAATGTATTTACAGCAATGTCATTGCACTAACATCTGTTAAATATATGCAGGTCTGCCATCTTATGGAGCCTGAATGGTACTACCAAATAACGGAATGTGGAACTACATGTTCGTATTAGAAGAACAAAATGATTTTTTCCTTTTCAGGTAATGTATTCTTTTTTCTTAAATTTGCACCGTTTTGACTCATTGTTTCTATCTGATATGTGTATTTATTGCCTTTCTATATGCATGCAAGTGTACACATGGAAACACAGTCAAATAAAGGCATTACAGTTGCAAGTTCAAGCGAGGAAAAGCTGGGAAGCGCTAAAGTTGAAGCCGGTTGTTTACATTATCTGACAGCCTCAAACAACATCATCATGTGCTATTTTTTTTTCCTTCGTGGCCACTGCCTGATTCAGGGTTCAGGTTAGATGGTGCTATTTAATGAAGAGCTGTTCAGAACTTTGATTTAACCTCTTTGTTTGGAGTGAGTATGCTGTGTTTACTGCAAGCTCGTCAAGCCCTATTCTAAAGACAAAACTGTTAACTTCTATACGTGCTATTCAGTAGCTGTTATTGTTAGAGTATTATTCTGAAGAATTTTGAATTGTTTGTACAGGCCAAAGCAGACAATCATCATGGAAATTTTCAGCCCAAGTGCTTAAAGTTTGGCAAAGCTATTAAAGTTGCTAAAATGATGCTCTTTGGTTTGCTTATTTTCTATTTTAATAAAAGCTGCTGTCAGATAAACTTGATAAGTAACTTTCAGGTCAGCCAAAAACAAATGCACAAGAACACAAGAAGGTTATCACTAGTACATCAAGTAGAATTATATGGTTTTTTTTCTTTAACTAGTGCAAATTTATGTTTACTTGAAAAAGATTCCTCAGGAAGACCTTATTACTTTGCTTGTGAAAAGTTTGAGGTGAGTCAGGGAAGTGGTTGATCTAAGCGGTTGTGTAACTGTCAGATATTGTAGTGGAGCACTTAAGAAAAGCAGATCGTCTAGCATTCAGTGAATCTGGTTGCACTTGGAATCTAAACACTTAGGAAGATGCCTGATTTAACTCAGTTGTAAAATACTACAAAAACTAAAAAATACATTCTGCTTTCTCCATTCAGTGTCATTTGCAAATATTCCTATCTGCCTTGGTACTCTTTCTGGGAAAAGACACTGAGCACAAACTGCCATTTAGATTACTGTCAACTGAATTTGATGATGTGAAATACTACTTATCCCTGTAATAAAAGCCTTAGCATAATTAGGTTTGTGTCAGGACAAACGGAGTCTTCACCTTTTCAGTTATTTCCCACTTATAAGAAGGGTTTTCTCCCCCATTTGATCTTGCTTGATTGTAATATCACATCTTCTGTGGGTCAGAGTCCAGTATTTTCTGACCATGTTCTTTAAGATATTCCACGTCAGGGTGCGACCTTGTTAAGAGGTTGTTTTGGCTGCTCCACAAGATACAAAATCAGGAACAAGTGGTATCTTAATTCTGTCCATTCATATCAACTCAATATTGATTATTAGCAGCTCTTACGGAAAAATTGCTGTATGTTATTGCGTTTTTCTCATTGTTTACAATTCAAGTGTAATTCTCACCAGCCATTAAGGTATGATTAGTTGCCTTACAGGTCTGTAGTACCCACTTCATCTTATTGCTAAAACCATTTCCCATCCAGTATTACATATCATTAAAGCCAGGTTAGTTTTAGATCTAAGAATCACTGTAACAATTATTCTAGGTAACTCACTCCCTGTAGTGTCTACGGAATCCCATATTCCTTTTCCTTTGGAAAACTTGATTTTCAAAATGTGACCCATTGTCAGATTGTATTATTATGAGCAAGGGAAAAGTAGTAAACCACCAGTTTAAACCAGCAATGATTGCTGGACCAGCCATAGCTTAGGTGGAAACCACTGTTTCTACTTCTGAGAGGAGAAGAGGGCAGACAGGAGTATTCGATAGGCGTCCCAACTCGCTCTACTTCTCTAATCATTTGTTTCCTGTGTTCATCCCATCACTTTTCACCTGGTGAAGCATATCCGAAGCCCATCCCTGCACAGCGGTTTCCTGGGTTACCATTAAGGGTAACGGCTTACCAGATAATACTGGTTTTAAAAGAGGAATGGGCACACATAACTTGTTTCCCGTTGCTTGAATTAATGGCTCGGTAGCTTGCACCCCTTCATACACAGCCAAAAGCACTTTCTCAAATGGAATGTAGTTAGGAGCCTTGCCACAACTTAAAGCAAAACATAATAGGTAAGCTTTTTTACAGTGCACATCTTGTGCCATAGTCCCCATTGATATCCCTCATAATCCAAGCCTATATGAAGCATAGTCAGGTGTGCAGGGTTAATAGGTGCTAAAGATTGGTTAGTAAAATTTCATCATTTAAAGCATGAAATGTTTTATGATGATATTGTTCCCGATTCCGTGTTGTTTTTCTTCAGCAAATTGTGGAGATCCCCCTAAAATACTGAGTCCACAGATATGTGACCTCTAAAGCCCAAAAGTTCCTAATAAAGCTTGTAACTCCTTTTTATTGGAAAGTGCTTGAATACTTTTTATCTCTGCTAATATGGATTCTGGAACAGTTTTCTGCCATCCTATCCATAACATACCTAAAAATGCAGCTTCTTGAGTTGGTCCTTGCCATTTCAAGTTAATACCATCCATATTTACTTCTTGTAAATCCTAGATGATAGGATTCATACTTTGGTGAACCATTTCCTAATGATGTCCTCCAATGAAAGCATCATCTGCCTATCACAGAATCATTGTTTCAGGTGGGAGGATGACCGATTCTAGCTTTTTAGCTGATGCAGCTTGGGGAATAGTAGGGCCTGGTTTAAAACCTTGGGGTAGGTAATAAAACTACATTGTCTTCTGCCCCAAGTAAATGCAAACTATCCTTTGTCGTGCTCGTTTATCGGGATCATAAAAACCCTACCTTTTGTAGCTAACGAAGACCGTGATCGTATCTACTATGCTGGGAACAGGGTCTGTTAAAGGGCCAGTTGCTTTGTCTAAAGCCCTACAGTCAATATTCATGCTCTATACCCTGTCTGCTTTCTTAAAAGGCCAATACTGGGCTGTTATATGGTGGGTGAGTTTTTTCTATAGCACCCCGTTGCTCTAATTGTTTGACTAATTCTGTCACAGGTTTTATGGCAGGAGTTTATGGCTCTGGGCCTTCTTCCATTGTGGGGGTGTGTTGATCGGTCACAACGTGATTAACTTGCTGGGTGTAAATTTTAACTTGCCTGTTATCTATCCTAGCAGAGATTCCATGGCAGCAAAACAGACTGATCCAGAGCAGGGGCTCCCAGGCTTAATCCACGGGAGAGGGCCAAGTCTTTGGTGCAACTGGTAGCATCAAACTTCTGTCGCCAGACTGGTCTGCATGGATGTGCAGGAAGATACCTGCTTCCACACTTTCCCTGTTCAGCCACTTCTGTACCTGCGTCCATACACCACATATTGAAGCCCCACTATTTAATTTGCCCCCCTCATATCCACAAAAAAGAAGCCAGCTCTATTCCCTCCCCCAGCTCCACTCCATCTGTATTGCATTCCCCACCTTGTCCAGCTCCCAGAATCTTGCAAAACGTGGCTCTTTCTGGACTCTGGTGGTGGTAGTAGTCACAACGGTGGAGGACAAGAGCTGCTGGCTGGGACAGGAGCAAGTCTCTGCGCATCAGCTGTTTGGTGTTAGCTGTTGGTCATCTCTACACCTCTACTCCAGGTGTAGAGGAGCTTACTCTGGGGTTACACACGCTGTTCTGGAGTAACTGCTCGATGCTAGAGACTCAAGGACACTTTGCAGTGCAAATGGTTAGTGCCTGCTTGGAACTACTTTTGTGGTGGTGATTGCTCTACAGCTCAGGTGTGGATATATCTGCCACTTGTGTCACTCCTTGCAATTTAAAGAGTGTTAAAAAAGCAAAAATAATATTGCTCATTAACAGCATTATTGATTTTGTCTGAATCTGAGAGCGCTTCAGTGCTTAACCCCTCATGGTATTCCCCTGCTTAAATTGATCACAAATGGGTCCCGAATAGGAGTGAAAGCAGAATGTGGATAAAAGTTTTGTGTGAAGCTGGATTTTTAAAAAAACCTCAGACTGCAGAGATTAAAACATAGTTGAGTTGGTATGTTGAGAAAAAAAAATCTATATTGTGGTGTTATTATTTCCATGTTTCATCTTTAAAATGGTTCTTATTAAGTAAGCAAAATGGCAAAAAAGTAACTGAAATTGGCATCTACCTGGCTTTCTTCAGCTCCCAAAGAGCAGAGATGTGATAGAAATCTCAGAGCCTGATACACAGAAAATACTTTTCTGGATCAGACTTGAGATTCACTGGGTAAGTATCTTTCTACACTCATGGCAAGATCAGGTCCTTAAGCTTGCTGCCGGTAACTGGAGACAGTCTGTCCCCATAAAATACTGTAACAGAAGAGATTTTCTTAAATAAAATACTGTAACAGAAGAGATTTTCTTAAATTTGAAATATGACATGTAATAAGGCTTCCAGAATTACTGTGAACAAGCACAGTTCTGAGTACTTTGTTATTCATGTACATTTTTAGAATTTACTCGGTTCTTGGCCTCAGTGGGTTTCTGTAGCAATATGTTTCACCATGTAATTACTCATTGATTTGGCAATCAGTAATTGAGCACATTACTTCTTCTACAAAAATAATACAGGATTTTTATGCACCATTACAAAGGAGGCAACCATTTCAGCTCTCATGTTTTGTCTGAGAAATCAACACACAGTAAACTGTCTTGAGCTGACTGTATCTTTTAGCTTAAGAAATCGTATTTGGATTCTGATGTTAATTTGCAATGTTGACATGTCTGAAGCTGGGTGCTTAGTGTTTTACTCAAACATAATGTTTTCTGTGTTTTCTAATAATTCAAAACAGCTTTTTCTAGTTATTTTCAGCTTTCCTAATTCTGTGTATTTTTTTTTTACCTAAACGCATACATAAATGAGTATCATTTAGTCCAGAATTTGTTTTACTCCTGTTTAACAATAAAAGCTTGCACAGATGGCTGCAAAACAGAACCTTCCAACACAGCCAGATTTGTACATTTGTGCTGATTTCTTTGCTTAAGGGAACTCAGTTCAAAATGCTGTACTGCCAAATCCGTCCCCGCAGTAATTCTCTTGGCTTCAGTGGATGGCCACATGGGATTGCCTGCGATATCTGGCTAAGCTAAGAGATTCTGTGCAATTCCAAAGGGATTTGTTTGACAATACGAAAAAATGAAGTCTGAAGAGCGTGCCGCTGTGTTGGGCGTTGGACTGTTCAACCATTTTGTTCAATGTAGTGGCCACGAGAGCCACTTTCCATTCGGAAACCACAAGAAACAATTAAAATTTACTTTGTTGTAGATAACAGGCAGTAGAAAATGCTGAGCTTGCGCCGGGTCACATTCAAGTACCAACAAGAGGAGGGTCAAGCAGTCCAGCTGGTTTTCTGAGGACTTAGAAATAATTTCAGAGCTGAGGCAGTGATGTGGAAACCTCTGTAATTCTGTCCATGCTGGAAGGAAGATGTTTAGAATACAGCTGCCTACAGAGAGTCTGGGAAACAAAGGTAAATAAATTGCTCAGCTGAATTTCTTTGTGCTCCACAAATCAGGATGTTATCCCCATTCTTCCTAAATACAGGGGATTGTATCAAATTTCACCTATTGTTTTTCTTTTTTTTTTCCTAATGGAAACAACCTTAAAGATGTGGAAAGATGGTTGATTCTTTGGGCCAAAACAGAATTGGCCATTACTAGAGAATATAACATCACACAAGACTGCAACACAGGAACAGGTCAACAGCCTGTTTGGTGCTGTCAGTATTGCTGATGTGGGGCAGACAAAACACACAAAAATGAAAGTCCCAAAACTAACTCATTTAATTATATTATGCACCTTGTGTGGATATTTGCAAAGAATTAAAATAATTAGGGTTTTTATTTCTGATGATCCAGGCAAAGTGATACCTATTACATTAGAGTAAAAATACTTGTGTTCCTGTGGAAGTTGGTTTGCTTTTCTGTGGCAAACTCTTCTTCTAAAATAATCCAAATAGAAATAATACAGTCCAATCAGCTGCAAAGCTACTATCTAGTGCTGAAACGTGTTTCCACATTGAGAGGCGATTGTTTTATCGTAGTTCGTAGGAAACTATTGTGCTTGGAAATTTGGTGTTATCACTAAAACAGACAACCAAGCAATAGTCGCTTTATAACATTCCACCGGATCCTCTGTGTCATCCAGCTCGGTTGGGCTGGAGCAGAGCCAGAGACAGAACGCTTCTCAACATCCTGCTCCTAATTGTCATGTTTCCTGTTTTCTTTCGCAAGGAATACTTTCTAGTGTAAATGCCTCGCTGGTGCTGTCACCTGTGACATTTTGGCCTTTTCACTCTGCTCCCATTCTGTCCTCCAGAAAGTGGGCAGGCTTCTCGCTGCTGATGTTTCGCTGCCGTCTCCTTGGTTCCCTGCGGGAGAGTTCGCTGGCTCAGGTATCCCAACTGGATCCGCGCGTCTGTATCGTGTTCACCTGACCTAAAAGGCCTCCCACCACCCCAGGGACTGTTTCAGCTGTCACCGCCTGAGGTCAGCTGCCTTTGGCCTGAAGTCTGGCCGGGTTTGAGCTGATTTGGAGGGGAAGCGGTGAGGTGTGACCGCAGCACGCTGTCTGTCACCCCTGCTTCTGGGAACACGGCGAGGAGAAGCCTCAGCTGTTTCTTCCGTTTGACAGAATTTCTCATCTCTGGCTCTGCATGAAGGTTCACATATTGTCTCCAGGCCAGACATGGTATTGCAGAAGGCATTTGTACAGTGGTCGGCCTCAGCTAATAACTCTGTTGGAAGGACAGATAATCTGCAACATAGATAATCTAATACAGATAATTGAGAATTGGCTCAGTGGGTGTTACACGCTGCTCTCACTTGTATTCTTGCATTTTGCTGCTGCTCAAGCAGCAGTAGCAGCTTGAGGTATTCCCACTTCCCATTTTTGTCCCCTCCTCCATCTGTGGCATGCCACCCGTTCACTTGTGCCAGCACAACTTTTTAAGATCAACAATTGTATTTTTTTTTAATCCAATCAGTTCCTTGACTTAGTGCTGACAACCTTTTAATGAGCCTTATTTAAGAAGCCCTGCAAGCAGTCCTGTTGCCACAGCTGAGGGGCAGAGCAGGTATTAGAAGGCTTTAAGCTCCTATTACCATTTTTTATCAGTAGTCACGAGGCAGCTATACTCCTGTAATTCCACAGATTTTAATAGCTGTACCATTGTAAATTAGGAGTGATCTCAAATAAAACAAAGCTTCCAAGATCACTAAACATGTTTGCTCTGAGAAGGTGAAACATTTAAAACTGAAAAATGGTGGTAGGTAGCTAGAGATTTGAGGGAAGGCTTTTCCCCCCCTGCAAATCAAATAATTTAGGAATGGCATTAATAAATATAATTATTTCATTTTAGCACATGAAAATAGTATTCTTTGTTTTAGAACTGAACCACCACTTAGGGTGGCAAAATTACAAATCACACACAGTGCTCTAAGAAAAACTAGGTGGCTTCACCGTGCCATGTACGCCTCTGCGCTTCATGAAAAGCTTCTATTGCTTTTTCATTGGCATAAAAAGCAATAGAGCCTCAAGTTTCTCAGACATCTTTGTCAGTGACTGCAATGAAGAAAAAGCTAGGAAAAAAAAAAGTGGCTGCAGGGGGCTTTCTGCCCCACAGGGTCAGAAATTGTGGAGAAATAAATCCCTGCTGGTCTTTGCTGCTGCGTCCCCTTGCTCGACCCCACTTGTGGGGCAGGAAAATGGTAAGTTGTGCGGGGAGACAGGCAGGCTTCAGAAGTTACTTCTAGGAGTGGCATATGGTAGGTCTGACCATGGTTTTCCCTGGGAGGTTGCAAATCCTTGTGTACAGAAAACATCATTCAGAAGGAAAAGAAACCCAAAGAAAGGGAATAACAAGTACAGAGCAGGCACTTCGTCAAGGAGCAAAAATATTCCCTTGACAAGCAAAGGAACTGATGGCTGTCGAACTGTTTCCTCGACAGGGAACAAAGATGTCAGAATCTGTCACTGGAGAAATCTCCTGTCCAATCTGGCTCTCTAAACACAGCCAGCAACCCCAAGGAGAGAGATCCCTGAACAACAGAGATCACCTGAAAATACTGTATTTCTCCTGACTTGAGACAAACATGTTCCATTACCAGGAAAGTCTCTGTTTGGCTACAGCTATTAACTTACAAATGGCACTCAGCAGCTCTCATTTTCTAACTCTAGACTTTCTTACTGCTTTCCTCCCTGACTTTCCCCTTTAGTCTCTCCTTGCAGCCCTCCCTGACTTATCTGTGGTCCTGATGACTCTCTGAACATATTGTGCTAATTATCTGAATGTGCTTATCTCCAGGCTTGTCTGCAACTGCTAGTCCTATTACTTTACCTTCTCTAATAGTTATTTACTGAATAGCAATAAAAACTAATTGCTTCTACTGGTCAAAGAAATAACCCTGATCTTAGCATTTTAATAAAGGATGCTTTCTAGACTAGGTCTAGGAAGTCTTAAAGTCTTCAGGGTTCATATTTCAGTAGTGGTGCTCTAGTACAGGGCCTCTCGTAATGATTATGGCTGTTCAAGCACTTCTGTAATGTCAACATTTGAGGGTTTTTTCCTTTCCAGTATATTGTTACTGATTTGTTTGCTAACAAATTTGGGATCCCAGCTCACAAACCCAGAGTACAGTGTTCTATAAATGAACTTGGACAAGCCTAGCAGAGCCTGCTTTATGCAGCTCTTCCTAAATGAAGGCTGCCTTGACAGTGTTTAGAAATTCCACGGTTCATACGAGGCTACTGGGTGCTTCTGCCAAAGGCCGTAACACAGTTTTGAGGGGGGAGCACAGCTTCCCCTTTCAGTGTGTAGGTGCCAGAAGCTTTTGATTTAAGCATATGGTGTGCTTTCTTCATTAAAGCAGCAATATGCTTAGCTCAGAAGTATACTTCGTTCTAAAACTCACTGGCATCCTTTTGGTAGCAAAGATGGTAGAGTACCCTTTCAGTTTTATTTGGATTTCAGGAATTTGAACAGTCCGAAGTATCAGGAATCAATTGTTACGATTTCTGGGAAATACAACTGCAGTATTTTGTCATTTCCAGTACAAGATTGTCTACCATGGTTGGCTATACTTTAATGAAGTTGTTCTGGATATACTGATGAACACTAATAATAATAACTTAGTCATTAATAAATTGCATAAATCTGGTCAGGTATGTATTTCTGTGTGTTGGCTGCATTTCTGTTTACTTCTATGTGGATTTTTCTGGTGGTTTCATTTTGTTGTTTTTTTTTTTTTTAATATATGATTTCTAGTTTGTGTAATCACAGGCAGACTGATAGGAGAAGAGAATCTTTCACTTTCCATGTATTTAGCACATTCCCTCACCCATCTGGAGTACACATAACGCTTCTTTTGCAAACTATTGAGGTCTAGCCTGGATCCACGCGGTGGTGGTTGTTCATTTGCCTTAGTAATGTCTCGGTTCCATCCCAGTCCACACTTGTATTTCTGAGGGTGGATTTCATGTACTGCCAAAAGCAAAGTCATAAAAATAGGGGAGAAACCCTCTGACCAAAAAGGAACCGACGTACAGATAGATGGGTAGGGAGTATTTCAGATAATGGCTGCAGTTTTGAATATGGGCTCAGAGCTCATGAAAGCCCAACGGCTTTGAACAAAACTGATGATCTTGGCAAAAGTGGTGAAGAATCTAAGCAGAATTAGAAAAAAAAAGCAACATTTATTAAGGGGGGAAAGTATTTGAGATGGACAGTGAGATAAGTGAGTGTTGTGCAATGCTGAATGAGTAGAAAAAGAAATGGAGCAATTTTGACTGTCCATTTGCGAGCAAATGGTCATGTGTGGTGATGGTCACCTTCAGTTTGGGTACCAAAAAGGGAATACGTATATATAGAAGACAGATTTAGGCTGCAAGCTATTAAACAAAGGGTTATCATCTAGTTTTGTGCATGTGGTTGTAAGAGAGACAATTTTAGAAGGAGGGAGAATTCACACAGCATCATAGCATGGGTCAGCATGGAAGGGTCTTCAGAAGGTCTTCTAGTCCAGCCTCCTGCTTACATGGGAAAGAAGATTGGTGCAAACATTCTGATGAAGTTGTGCCCGCTTATGTTTGTGATACAGACTGAGCGGCAGGTTTTTGACATACTCAGTTTTCTTGGAAATTGGTAAATTTCAAAGTGCTCCACTCCTGTGTATGTGTACAAAATAAGCCATGAAATACAAACTTGTCTAGACAGATACTTTTTTTTTTTTCACTCATACCCTGGTGAAGGTACATGGACATTGAAATTATTCTGGCTTATGGTACTTTATTGCTAAGAACTATATTTGAATTACCATCACCCTGACTTTTCCGTACTACTTGTACAGTGAGGGGTTTTTTTTCCATCCTTCTAAGCCAAAAGAACTGTTTTTACACAATTTAACGGGTGTGGGAGAAAACTGAGGGGCAGGTAAGGTGAAAAAGAATTGCATGGAAGTGTGGTTGTATCTGTGAATAAAATTAATGTCCATTCTTCTCTACATGAAAACTCGATTTCCTAAAGCTATTACAGTGCTTACCAAGTGTACTTGCCTATGCATTCTCCTCTCCTCAAGGTTGCGCAGCACATTGCTATTGCTCCTCTTCAGGTCAAAAGTAAAAGCACTTCAGTAGAATAACTGTTTGTGTGAAAGGACTTTCACCGCTAATAAGATTAGAGGATTCCCTTTTAATATATAGTTGATTAGTCCCAGTTAATCTATTATTCTGAGTTAGTGATGACATCTCTAATTTAGGTATGTCAGGTCAGTGTTTTTACAGGCACAATAATCCTCAGTGCGCTGAAAGAACAGTGTAATAGTTCAGGACAGCAGGATTCCAGTTCATTATGTTATAGGGTTTTGTTTGATTGTGATTTTTTTTTTTTTAAATTGTGTATTTATCAGCTAGTTTCAAAGCCTGTCATATTGGTTGTCTAGTGACAGCCATCAACATTCCATCAGAGAGATGACATTGCCCACAACTCAAGCATTCTGCAAATTGCCTGGTAATAAAGCTTTTCAATACCAATAATGGCTACCTATGCGATGTTATTTACAAATTGAAATTTTCTGGAAAACTCTGGAGGAAAGTTTGTGACCTTGACGGCTGCTAAATTAATGGGATTTTGCAGCACAAAGGGAGACTGGAGAAAGGAAAATCTCCTGCAAGGACGCCAGCTCAGTTGTTGGTGAAACTTGGGGATGAGAGAGATTTCTGACGAGGTTGAAGAGAGATTTAAAAATGCAGATGTACAGTGGAAAACATGAGTTACTAATACCAGTACAGCCCAGATATTTGTGCAACCAAATTAACAACTGAAGCTTTTTTAATTTTTTTTTTTTTTTTTTTTATGAGCACAAACTGATGCTATTTTAGGCTAATTTAAGGTGGGCAGTAATGATGGGGAGATAGCTGGCTGCATTTAAAATAGGATTATAGAACTCTCCATCCCCACACGGTCGAAAAATCCAAATTAAATGGAAGAATGAACAAAGGTGTTTCAACAATTAAAGTTTTGGGGGGCTTTTTTAATATCATAAGAATAAATGATGGTAGATTAGACATAGTAATTGAGGTATTTGAATAGACTGAATAAATCAGAGGCTTAAACATGACAGATATCTGGAATTTATCTAACTCAGAGATGCAAAAGCTGTCTGGAATTTACATTCCAAGTATGGAAGCGGGATGAATAACCTCAGCAGTCAGAGTTAAAGCAAGGAAAAGGTCTGTATGAAAGGGAAGGGAAGGGAAAGGAATGAATGAAGAATGCTATGACTTGGAGACCTGGAGGTGTGGGTATCAAGGAAGATTTGCTAAACCTAACCCAAAGCCAGATCTTCCAGAAGACTAAAACAAAAACCAAAAGTCTGTTTAGCAATGTAGGTAGCCCATTGCCACTAGCACAAAAAGCAGGGGGAGCCCCAAAGACTATATAATTATATATAATCTAGCTACATTCCCCAGTCTGATGAGTAATTTTTACAACTTTCAGAACAGACAAAGATGTAGATAGGAAAGACAAAGCAAAATATGCTGTGGGAAGAGAATATACACAAAGCCAAAAGAACCATAGCATGGAAGCCACAACGGGAGAGCTTGGCTTGCTCAAAAAGGGGAGCGTTACTGACTTATGAAAGAAGTCGGGCATGAAGTCTTCTGGTTTGTGGTAGAGATTATAATCCATCTATTGTATTGTGGTGGTGCTATATACATTTAATGTAATTGCAATTATTCTGTTAGTCTACAATAACACACAAAGCTTTAAAACAACTTTTGAAAATAATGAACACTATGGTTATAAATGGATGATGAGATAAAATGCAGTCCAAATTTACTAAAGATAGATCATGAGTGTACTTTAACGGCAAAAGAATTTTCATGGCTGGAAACCTGGTAAATCCAATTGATTTTTATCAGGGTAAAGCACTTGACAATGTAGTACTTGTGAGATTAATAGTTGAAATGGGAAATAGCACAAGAAATGGAATTTAGATAAAGAACTGGCTAAAAGAGGGATGACAATAGGCCTATTCTGGAAAGGGCACTGTGAGGCCAGAGAAGAATTTCAAATGGGGCTTCTTATAGGAGCAGCACCCCCAGTCTTATTTAATAAAGGCAATGGCACAAAAATAAGAGTGTGGTAATTAAACTTGCTGATGGCAAAAACTGAGAGGCCTTGCTCACAATGTGCCATATCAAGAATTTTATTCCTAGAAAACATGTGACCTAGCACGCTGGAGTAATGGAAGGAAAGTTAAATTTAATACAAAATACAAGGCCATGTCCTTAGGGATTAATAACAAGATTTTCTGGTATAATAGGGGGATTCATCCAGGGGAAATGCCCAAGTGTAATATTTGATCATGGCCATTTGAGTCCCCAGTATGATTCAGCCAACTACATAATAAACAAGCAAGGCTGTGGAGAACAAGAAGTGGGCCATTCTGTGAGTACCACTGCATCTGGAATACTGCGTAAAGTTTTAGTTCCGAATATGAACTGAGAACAGTGCAAAAAACCCCAGTGGACTGAGCAATCTATCTTACCAAATTTTAAAATTGCTTAATGGAAGAAAGGCTGAGCAGCCTATGATCACTGTCTGTGCACGGATTATACCAGGTTAGCACCCTGGTGAAGCGACGAGTTATTTTAAGCCATAGGAAAATGCTGGCCCAGAACCAGATAGATATAAACAGAGCATGAATGAAATTAAGAAGGAAGCCGGGATGTTTCTAAGCTTTGGAAAATTGAGGTTCTGCAACTGTCTTGCCCCAGGAGTTGTGGCTAGAAAAGCCCAACAGATTTCAAAATGGAATATGTGAACAAACTTACGCGGTATGGTTTTCTGCAGAGAGCCTTGAACTCAGTCTCAAATCATCCCTTCCAGATGTATGTTCACAAAAGGTTAGAGGCTAGGGATAAAGGGCTAGATGAACTATTTTGGGGAAAAGTCTAATAGGAAATTAGCACAGATTTGACATCAGAAATCATGAAACCCAGGGGAAAGCAGAAGACCTGCTAACTACTTCTAAAGGAACACATGATAGAACATGGGACATCCCATCTGTTAGTGTACCCTACGCATTTTTAAAATACTGATTATTTGAGCATGCTAGCTGTGTTACATAGACTGCATTTTGAAAGCTTCCTCAGGGATACTGTCCTTCCCCCAAATTCAAACATCTGATCCTACAGTCCCCAGTAAAATCCCAATTACAGTAACTGGAAGCCTGCTAGCTGCAGGAAGAAGCCACAAAGGCACCTCAAAATGCAGTTGAGTGTTTTCAGTCCAAATGGCGTGCAACACTCACTTATTTTGATGTGAGAACATATAAGAATAAAAGAAGTATGTAAAATTAATTTTACTTACAAGAAGAGATATTCCTGTGTTGTTTTAGAAAGAAGTATGGTGGGTCTCTAGGGCAGAAGATATGAAAATAGGCCAAAAATAGGGTTATGGAGTGCGGTAGCTTTTTTGTTTGGTTGGTTAGCTTGGTTTGGTGGTTTGGTGTTGTTTTTTTTTTCAGGAATCAAAATCCTTAGCTCTGTTTTTCTACAAAAACAAACTGGATAAAATTGCATGGGTTTGGGTAGATAAAATGTTCTGATCATTCAGAATTTCTTAAAGTTCTATAGTCTGCACCTTGAGAAAACATTTCTAAAATGCTACTGGGCACTTCTAGCAAACAGAGTGCTCTGCTTATGTTTCCAAAATAAATCCTTCCTCTTCTGGGTATAGTTTTGTTTAGAGCAAAATTCTCAGTAAATGTACTGGGAACAATACCAAGACCCTCATTTTTTCGTATTCTATATAGAAATACAAATTTATATTCACATATGCATACATAAGCATACAGCAGAAAGTAAAATACTTTCAAAGTCTGAAGTTTATATCTAAAAACCTAATAGGCCTACCTAGAGTATGGCTTTGAAACATACGTTTTTCATATTAATTTGGTTGTTTTTTATATTTCATGTTATGGGACAGTATATACAGATTTCATACTTGCATAGAGGGTCAGTCTGACCATGGCTTTAGTTCAGAGTTCAAGGCCAGCACTGCCACCCAGCCTGAATAATCAAGTACAAAAATCTCCTTCAGGTTTTTGAAGCGTAGAATGAGAATGTGCATGTGAACTGAACCAGTTATCGTTATTACATGTCTATCACAAACATACCTGCAATAGCTGATCTACCCAGCAAGCACTTGATACAATGCTTATCATAAGTTAATATTTTACAGATAGAACTTGGATCAGTAAATAAATCACCAGATTTGTTAAAGCATTAGAAAGATGGCCTGACAACCTTCATAAAAACATTAACAGTAGTGCGTCTGTGAGTAAGATGCTTATTTTCTATTTAATTTTATCTGTTGAAGGAACAATGTTCTGTATGATTTTATATCCCCATTTTATTAATAATTTAAACTGCTAAGATTTTATTCAGGTATTATTTAAATATTGTAAGAAGAAAAAGGCGGTAGAATTGACTATTTTCAATAAGCAGTAACATAATTTTCAAATTCTGTATGTAAAAGCAAGTATATACATACTGACCTGCAAAATGGGTACCTAGGGGCAAAATTAATCAAAATACATTAAAATTAATAGCAGTACTATATAATCTCCTCACCTAGTGTACTTACTGTACATATAATAAAATACATAATTAAAAATTGAACGGGAAGTTAGTAATTGGAATTTGTTGATAAATATGGGTCACCTCATTTACATTTAAAATACAATAGAAGAATGGAATACAATGGAAATGGAATACGATGGAAAACTATTATACATTTGTATCAAACTATGTCCAGTTTTGATCTATCAGTTTAGAGGATTAGAAGAACAATTTCTAGACATTGAAGAACATATTTTTTTTAGAAGATGTCTTCTTCAGCTGCCTCTCTCAAACAGCAGTGAAGTGTGAGATGATGGAGAGCTCTGCGTGGTTTCCTCTGTGAAATGTCCCAGCCCCATGTTCACAGCATGGATCTGGTTGCCTGGGACAGATGGCAGGCAAGGAGGAGAGCTGGTGGCTTGGCAGCTGTGGCCACCAGGCCACATCCAGTCATGTTCCTGCAGGAGATCATCTCTTACGTGCTGTTCTCCTGGCCAGGCTGGCCATGGGATGTATGCCACATCAGGCAAGAGCTCAAACTGGAGCTCTTACCTGCCAAGCAGCTCTCAATAAAAAATCAGCCCTTGGTAAAATTACTCAGTGGAGCTCGACACATCTGAGTGGCGTTGGCATAGACAAAAGGAATTCTCAGTGAAAGAAACCTGAGAAGGGGCTGGGAAAATGTAGAGGAAGGCTGGAAACTTGGCAGGCCATCAGATGAGGAACCTGTGTCATTGGAAACCCTGTTGTGTGCCACAGGCCTCACTGCAGGGGGACAGAGTTATAGTACCTTTCTTGTACATCTGCCCACTTTCACTCATGGCTGGAACACGCTAATGGATTATATTAAAACCTCAAAATTTCTTCTTAGAGTACGCTGTATTAGAGTAAGCATTCTTATGATGATGCAAGTGTGTCACCTCATGGTGCCAGCAGCACTCAGCATGTCATGGAGGCTTGAACAGACTGGTGGAGCACAGAGGTAGTAGGCTGCTAATCCATACTGTAGAGGTTGTTCCCAGGAGCCAAAGGTGGCACACAGAATCACAGAATGATATGGGGTTGGAAGGGACCTCTAGAGATCATCTAGTCCAACCTCTCTGCCAAGCAGGTCCTCCTAGAGCAGGTTGCACAGGAAGGTGTCTGGGCAGGTTTTGAATGTTTGCAGAGACAGAAACTCTACCACCTCTCTGGGCAGCCTATTCCAGGGCTCTGCCACCCTCAAAGTGGAGAAGTTCCTCCTCATGTTTAGATGGAACTTCTTATGTACAAGTTTGTACCCATTTCCTCTTGTCCTCCCACTGGGCATCACTGAAAAAAGACTGGCCCCCTCCACCTGACATCCACCCTTTAAGTATTTGTAGGTGTTGATCAGATCCCCGCTCAGTCTTCTCNCACTGGGCATCACTGAAAAAAGACTGGCCCCCTCCACCTGACATCCACCCTTTAAGTATTTGTAGGTGTTGATCAGATCCCCGCTCAGTCTTCTCTTTTCCAGACTAAAAAGACACAAGTCCCTCAGCCTTTCCTTGTAGGAGAGATACTCCATGCCCCTAACCATCTTTGTGGCCCTCTGCTGTATCTTTCCAGCAGTTCCCTGTCCCTCTTGGGAGGGCACACAGCAATACATCCAGGTATCCCTCTGGCTTTGCGGTCAGAATCCATTTTGTGTCCTCCATAATGTGACCTCTTCTCTTACAGCCTTACAAAACTTTACCGTATTTTAGCAATGCTTATTTCTTTCAATGAGTACAATGTTGTACTTCCTCAAAATGGTTGCCTTTATTTCTGATGCTTTTATTCAAGAATCCCACTGTGAATGCGTTAAATTACACCATTTATAGTGTCTTACTGTAAGGCTTGTTCTCTAAGATTTGGCATCTGAGAACAATGTTTGTAAAGAGGATGGTCTCTTGATACCTTACAGCGAGATGAACCTGCTCCTAGCAGGAGCTTCTCCAGAAAGAATATTGAAGTGAAGCGTCTTAACCATGCATAAAATTTTGCAGAGAAAGTGGAAAGGAACACTTATTTTTTCTCTCTATACAAGAGTCAGGCACCTGGCTTGAGACGAAAAGGAAATACTGTTTCAGGCAATACATAATTCAAAAGTGGTACACCTTCTTTGCCCAAGAGGCAAAGTGTAAAAGCATAAAAAACTATTTTTCCAATTTGTTTATAGAGGGCTATAGCTCACGGACGCTATTAAACATGATGAGGGACCAGAAGGTCAGGAGGCTTATGAAGGACTGAATGACTGCAGGAGGTCGTTTCTTCTCTAAGCCCTTGCTATGGGTGTTTGAGGCAGGCTGTCTGGCCTTCAAACATACAGCAGATACTAACAGAAAGGACGTATGGCTTCTTACAACATTCTGCTTTACACAGCTGAGCATTCCAGTTTTGAGGAGATGCTTCTTGGGTGTTCCCTTACAGCGAATCCCATGAGGGAAGGCAGGGCAATGGCTGTGAAAACCCCATC
>VZRU01017117.1:53884-113203 GCA_013398155.1 Pedionomus torquatus | reverse complement strand
TCACACCAGGTTGTCCCCCCAAGGTGGGAGTAGGACGGGACACAGCTTGTTGCTAATTAAAGGCTCCCACCCCACCTCATCACACACAGGTGCCTTGAATCTGCAGGGCAGCCGAGTCTCCTGCTCCGGTGGGTGCCCCCTCAGAGGGTGCTTGTGATGGGGAGGGAGCAGCCCCTGTGGGATGTACGGGGTTAGGGGTGTCCGGGGACTAATAGGGTCTGGACTAATACTGTCCCCCCTCTATGCTGTCTGTTAAAGGACCCGGCTACAAGGGACGTAGCCATCCGCCCCAGAGCAGCAACACTCGAGATGCTGGTGCCACCAGGGAGGAGCAGTTCTTGCCAGCAGGGGTTGGGTGTGGAACTAGGGGGTCTTAGGGCAGGGGGCTACAGTGCCTTGGTGGGAAAAGGGATCATAAACTGAAACTGCAGTACTGGAGCTGCAGAGGTGCTTCTGAAACTGTATCTTCTGTAAAAAGTGATGGTAGAGGAGAGTAGAGGGGGCTTTCCCCAGTGACTGTGGGAGGATGCTCCTTGTGCTGGCTGCCAGCTTTGGGGGACACACTGGCGTGAGTTCTTTAGTGATGACTATGAGTGGCCTCGCTTCACCAGACAATGTGGAACCCACTGGATAGGAGATGTCTGAAGCCCTAGCTCTTGTCAGTGCAGCGCAACCTTCAAACCCCAGGGGCATTTGTGCCAGGTGGCTGCTGTGTTTGTCAGCTTTAGGGGCACCATGCAAAGCCTGGGATCTGTTGGGGTCTACGGGGGCTTGCTTGGAGTTCTGGGGGCTTTACTTTTTTCCTGGCCCATCTGGACTCCCCTAGCTCAGCTAACCCATATCCTTCACCTAAGGGAATGGGAGCAGGCTCAGCACCACTGAGGACTTTCTCTCTTGGGACAGCTGCTGGGCTGGGGCAGCTCATTGCCCATTGAGCAGCAGCTGGCTAAGTCTTCCTTGCTTGTGCAACCTGGCTTGTGGAGCAAACTGCTCCACAATCTGCCCTTAGCCATGCAGGCTGGGGTGAATGACACTGTGCATTTCCAAGCTCTTGTAGGATGCTCTTGACCTGCTTTCCATGTCTGTAACACGGAAAATAATCAACAATCCTGTCCGGAGGGTGGCTGTAGCTCAAGACAATGGGTATGTGTGGCATCTGAAATGGGGGACCACGCCATCTCCTTCCTCTCCTCCACTGGTCTTTCTCCCTTGCAACCCTTCCTGGCTGCAGGTTAGATTTCCGAGGCTGTGGCTACACTGCAGCTGGAGATCTGGGAGGTGATACCAGGTGATATCTGCACACGTAACACGGGGTACAGCAGGGCTGGGGTTTGGGGCACAGAACACAGACCACTGCTGCATTTTGGGTACTTTGTTGGCTGGAGCCAGGCCTTGCTTCCACTCAGTGAGATCAAATGCTCAGCTCTCATGGGGTGTTGGTATTGGTGATGGCAGGCTGAGCCCCAGCTGCAGCTCTGCAGCGTTTCCCGTGGCCTCCTGGGCACTGGGGAACTGGGGCAGTGAGCGCTGCTGCTGCCAGCCTGTGCCATGTCTTCCACGCAGCCAGCACAGGCAGCAATCCCCTCTCTTGTTTAGCTGTCACTTGCTGCTCCCCAGCTGTAAACCCCCAGCCTAGGTGGCCCAGGCTAAGAGCTTGAATTACCCGTTAGCCAGCTGCTATGGGGTGGCTTGTGCAGCATGGACAGTGCCAGCTGCAAAGCATTGCCCTGGCAGCCATCCTCCGCCTCAAGCTTCTGCCCATCAGCCCAGATTGGACTTGCAGTGTGTCCTGGGGACACTGCCTAGTGCTGCTCCTTTGCTCTTTAATCGTTGTGTGGCCCCACTGGGCTCAGGTTGTGGCTTTAACTGAAGAGTCAGGTGGATTTTGCAGGGCCCTGCCTGCAGCAGTGCAGTGGTTATGGAGGTGCAGAGGGACCAGCGGAGGGTGGTGCCTTCTCTGGGCTATTTGGGCATCATGGGGCAACTCCTGATGTGGGAGATGCTGCTGTCTCTGGCTGTCAGAGAAGTGCCCTCTGCTGTAACTGCTGGAGAAGCTTTGTGGCACCAGGAAAACCCAAGAGCACAGCAGGAGCCTCTAGATGAAGATGGAATTAAAACTTTAATCTTATTTAGACTCTGGGTAATTAATATAAAGGCTATAAAACATGTGCCTGATCCTGTCGCTGACTGCCGGGCACCGTGTTGCGGCTGGCGAGGCTAGTGGCGGCTGCAGGCTCGCTCTCTTCCCCGGCTGGCTCTCCTGGCGGGTGCGAATGTTTTGTTTGCAGACACGGTGGCTTTAATCCTGGAGCTGGGATGGGCTGTGCTCTGTGAAAGCTGCCCTGCTTCAGTTTGGCCTGTGGACTCCAAAAGCTCCGGGAGACGGGAATCTGGCTGATACCTGTCTTGACATATGACTGTAAGCTCTGCTTTCCTAAAAGAGGATAACGAGTCCTGTCCGTTTTCTGGCTCTGCAGCAGCAAGCTGGGGCAGGATGGGTTTGTTTGGTGCTTGCCTTTCCCAGGAAACTGTCTGTGTCCTGTCCAGCATCCCCATGCCCTGGTCTCTGCTGGGGTTTATGTGCCCTTCCCATGGGAAAGGGCCCTAAGGACCCTACCACTGTAGGGGACGTAATGTCTGAAACCATCTTGGTTAAATGTAATTGCAGCTTTTAACTAGCCATTAAATGGCGAGTACCATTATTTCCCCAAAGGAAAGGAGGATGGGTCTGGGATTTGCTGTCTGGAGGGTTGTAGCTGCATGTTTCCCAGCATACATGCTGCCGATCCTGGGGAGCGGGCTGTGGTGTGGGGCTGGCCCTGCACTGGGGATGGTGCAGCTGTACAGCAGTTGGTCCAGCCCTGCTGATGTCCTGGTGCCAGGGCTGGTCTCGCGGCCGTCGATCCTTGCAGCGGGCTCCAGCAGCAAAACCTGGCGGTCCGCTGCTCTCAGCTGCAGAGTAAACAAGCTGGCAAGAGAAACCATTTTGCTTCAGCTAGTAGGAGAAACCCTTTTTAGGTAGCACTTCCAACTGGCAATGCTCTCCTTCATTAACCCCCTCCTTCCCTTTCCAATGAAACGTGAAGTTGCAGCAATTGGAGATCAGGCACTTGCCAGTGCGGCTTTGCCACCCAGAGTAGCGAACACAGACGTGAATTTACTGCTTGATCTTGTAATTTCAGTGCAATTAGACTGGCTGCTATAGAGCAATTTCCCCTTGAGCCCCAGAGTTCTGGGCCTGGGCATTGCCCGGCTTTTTTTCAGACAAGGAAGTAGAGGCATTTGGGTATTGGCTGAAACATGAGATTTTTTTGGGTGCACCTGGAACTTGACTCCCTGGAGACGCGTCTGTGAGTTGGAGATGTGGGTGCCTGGCATGTCTGAAAAGGAGCCTGCTTTTCAGGCTCACTTATTACAAGTCAGGCACCCAAAGCTAGTGGGAAAACAAGCCAGAACAAGGTTTTCAGGTTGAGGTCTGGGAGCAGGGCTGGATTCTGCTACCCTCTCCCCTGTGTTGGGCAGGTGCAGTGTTGCCTGGACACTCAAACTGCTCCCCAACTTAAGGGCACTTGTAGCATGGACCCACGGAGTCTGTGCTGGTAATTTGGGGATGTGTCATCTGGGCTCCAGAACCTGTCAACCCTTGGAGCAGCGTATCCATCTGTACTGATTGAGCATGCGATGGGTAAAGCCACCACCCAACTATCGTAGCTGTTAGCTCTTTCTCACAGCTCTGGTACCATGGTCAAATACTTTGTATGAAACCCTAGAGAAAACGGGGAAGAAACTGTGTTGAGAAATCATCCATTTAGTTATTGCTCCTCCTTGTTTTTAGCCAGGGAGGTGTATAATGCTTCCCAAGCACCACTGTGGCACGGGGCATGGATGAGGTGCTCAGTACCTTGATCTCATCTGTTCCTACCTCACCTCACTGACTTGTTTCCTTCATCTCTTGTACCCTGAGCGCTGCCGTGCAGGGTATGGGTTCAATCTGTAAGCTGCCCTGCCATTGCTTCATGACCTCTCACTGCTGTGTGGCCAAGCACAGCCTAACCCATCCCTGTGCCCAAGGTGGTGCTTACAAACACTCCTGGTGATTCTTGCACTCCTACCAAAGTGCTGGGAGGTCCCCTTGGCCAGGAATTGTATGAGTCTTGCTTTGGCTAATCCTGGGAGGGTGGAATTGAGGAGGTGATTGCTACCAGGATCTTATTGCTGACCACCTCCACAGTGGGCTCAGCTTATCCTGCTGTGAGTGGGCAAATGATGGCTGTCAACCAGCTGGTGACGTGACCCAAAGAAAGAAGGGGGCCTCTGCCTGTGCTGATGTTATTTAGTCCACACATATTCTTGCTCCTGGCTTGCTGTGCCCACAGGTTGGTCTGCAGCGGCAGATCTGTTCCTTGCTAGAACTGGGTAGGAATGAGCTGCCGATGGTGTGCGCAGGGCTGTAGGTGTTCTTGGGGAGGTTGCAGTGTCTAAGTTGGTTTCAGTGTGATGTGCTTGGCTTTCCCGGCACTCAGAGCTGCTGGGGTGATGCTTTGCAGCAGCAGCGTTGTAAAGCTTCTAGCACAGGCGTTTCCCCAGGTCTCCAGCAAACCAGTTCTACTGTACGGGTCTCTGCTGGTGCTTTGCCTCCATGTTTCTGGCGTTTGCAGGACATGGATTTTCTGTGCAACCATTGCAGCTAAAGCTGCAAGATTAACTGGGTGCAGCAAGCTTAGGAGTCACTTTTTGGGGAAGAGGGGATGAAGTTGGCATCTACTCCCTCCAGAGAGCTTGTGCTTCACACCCTAGATTGGGTGCTGCCCTGGACCCTGCCACCCCAGCTAGCTTGTCATGGCTCCAATGGACATGGTGCTTGCCCTTCCTGGACATAAGGGATCGTGGGAGCCCCTCTGCTGCCTATGCAGGGCAGGAACACTGCTGTGGTTGGCTGAGGGCTTGTATGGTGTTCTTGCATCAGTGGCATCCCAACAGCTCCCCCAAGCATTTCTGAGCTGCTGGCAGGGGTCAAAGTACCCAGCCTCTGTCCTGCTTGGCAGTGACTTTCAGGTGATCTGGAGTCCTGCAGCAGTGATGGCACCAAAGCTCATCCTGGCCATAGCGCTGTGCAGCTTCAGGCTGGGTTCAGCTGCCCAGGTGCTTTCCTGGCTGATGAGTGGGATCTGTGTTGATGAGCTAGAAAATTTGGGATCCTTCTGTCCGTGAAACCTAGCTGTGCTTAGCACTAGCTCTCATCTAGGCAGGGCTGCAGGCAGCTCTAGATAGGTCCCTCACCAAGGGAACTTGTGCCCATGGTTTGCAGGGTCACTTCTGGGAGGCTGCTTTGATCTGTGATGGCTCTTGGGTTAGGGGTGGGGAAAAAATATCCATTAGAGCCCATGGAGAAGTGAACAATAGGCTAAAGGACAGGTTTGAAGTGGTGGTGACTGGCTCCCTGGAGCTGCTTTGGGGTCTCGCTGCTGTCACCCCAGAGCATCACTTCCAGGAGGAATGAGATGCTCTGGACAGCCAGGGATGTTTTGTGTGCTGTGGTGTCTGACCGTAGCCCAATTTAATTCCTAGGCTGTATATCCTAAAGTCTATAGTGCTGTGTAGCCAAGTGTTGATCCTTGTGTTGTAGATGTAAATGTGGCTGTGCTGGAGCATTGTCCGTATACTAACTGCAAAGTCTGTCTCCAGCACCAATGTGGATGAGGGATGTTACCTGCAGATAGCTTTCACGTCTGTCCTGCGTGGAGCAGGACAGGACTTGCTGGGCAGCGAGCAGGATTTGTAGCCGTGCTCCCTGCTGGCAATAGGACCAGTAGACTTTCGAAGGAGCCCGGGCAGCAAGCTGTTATATGGTTATGGGAGGGCATGGAGACCAGGTACCTATCATCTAGGGCTAATCGTGTCTCTGTGCCTCTGTTTCCCCTCCCACCTACCCTGTTATAGAACCATAGGGTTTCTAGATGCTAATCTCTGCAAGGCAGGACTTGTTTTACCGTGCAGACAGCATCTAGTGTGAGGAGCCCTTGAGTGACTTCTGAGATAGGAATTGTCCATCTCCAGTGAGACCACCTTCCCAAGGCTTGCAGTGCCGGGTGATAATGCTTGCCATCGAGAGCAACCAGAGCAGCTGATCCTTACCTGTTCCCTGTGCCACCAGCCTGTAGGGAGGGCAGTTGATTGGGGCAAAAATCATGTTAAAGTTGGAGCTGTGGCTCGGGTGGGGAAGGGTGCATGGGACCTGCCTGGGTTTCTGTCCCCAGGCAGGGTGAGAGTCCCCTTCCTTGCTAAAAGTGACCCACAGCGTGTGCAATTAGTGCTGCCAGCTGACGTGGGGCTCCGAAATGGTTAATTGCTGCCTGCCTGTGATGGAAACTGCTGCCTTCCCTGAGCAGAGCCCTTCCAGCCGGGGAGGAGAGTGGCTGTTCGATGCCCTGTGGATGGATGGATGGATGGATGGACGGATGGATGGACAGACGGCTGCAGGAGGACTACAATCCCCGGCAGGGAGTAAACCCCCTGGGCTGGCCGGGGGGATGTCGGGACTGGTAGTCCGGGATTGGTGTGGGGGGGGTCCCCGCTGCCACTCGTGGCTGGGGCGGGGGGACCCGGAGGGAATGTGCAGTCTCGGGGAGGAGCCAGCGTCTTCACCCACGTTGTTGTTAAATACCTTAAAGGAGCAGTGGCTGTGCCCGAGCGAGCTCCCTAGCGGAGCCGCGCAACCTGGGCCGTGGGCTTTTTAAAGATAAAAATCAGTCGTGTGGCCTTCGTTATTAACGACATCTCCCGTGCTCAGTAACTCCTTCGGCGCCTGGGCACCGGCAACCCAGCACGGCGGTGATGGGCCTGCCCCTCCGCAGGGCTGCGTGGGAGATGCTGGACCACCTCTGTTCCTGCATCCCTCCAGAGCATCCTTCTCCCGGCAATTTGTGCCCGGGAGTCTGGTGCAGCCAGGAGGTGGGTGCCGAACCGTCCGGTGCTCTCCATGCCGAGGAAAATCAGCGCTGTAGCTGCTTCTCCTTACAGGGGAGACATTCCTGCTCACGAACCCCGGAGATAAAGAGCTCTGGAGCGAGGCACAGAGCAGTGACAGCGTGGGCAGAGAGGCAGATTTCTCGTGCCACTGTGGCACAGCCATGACCTGGAGATTTCTTTCCCCCCTAGGCATAATTCAGTCTGGCACCCGCTGCCTCCAGCCAAGCACCCTGTCCTGCCCCTGGCATGTCCCCAGCAGACACCCACATCAAAGCTACCGCGCTTTGCCTGGCCCCTTGCCAGCAGCTACCTCTAGAGAGCTTGTGCAAACCTGGAGGGAGATGACAGCGAAGCATCCAGCTCCTGGCAGCTCCCGCCTGCTGTGGCGCAGCAGGGGCTGGCTTGGGTGCATGATGAGAGCCACAGTTGGGTGGGCAACCCAGCACTGGGATTGTGATGGGGATGTCTCTGAAACATCTATCCCAGTGGAGCCAGCCAGCTGTGGGCTGGCACCTGGCTGCCTGGAATTGCTTTGTCTCTCCTGCTCTGTCCTGGTGGTCCTTGCCTTCATGCTCCTCTGAGCCTTGGTAGAAGGGGATGAAATCCCTCTGACAGGCAAATGTGCTGGAAAGGGACTGCTGGAGCACACAGCACACCTCACTGACTGGAAAAGCAGGAATAACAACTAAAACTAGTGGGGAAGGCTGTGACTCTGCAGGGAGCCAGCAGCTGGCTGGCGCTGGGTGATGCTCCAGGGCAGATGGCCCAGGCCAGCCTGTGCTGCCCAGGGTTGCATGCTGTGGCTCACCCGTGGGCTGTTGTTGGCGTGAAGGCAAGGGGAAGGCTTGGGTGGCAGGGGTGAGCTTGGTGTGAGCCTGGTGTGCTCAGCCCTGCCTTTCTCTCCTGGGCTGTAGGGTGCAGCTCAGACTCCTCACAGTCCGGGGGCTGGGTGCTTGCCTGCTGAGGGGCTGCACTCAATCCTTTTTTTCCCTCCTGAGTACAGGTGTCAGAGAGAGTATTGGGCATGCCTGATCCTGCCTGGAACTGGACTCCAGCTGGTCTGTGCTGAGAGTTCAGGCTCGTGTCCATACTGCTTCCAGCCTGGTGCCTGGCCTGGCACGGCTGGCAATGGGCAGAGCTGCTGGTCTTGCCTGGATTTGGAGTTGTCTATATGAAATTAATACCCAAAGCAGAGGAACTTTTCAGCAGTGTGAAAAAAGCTCTTGGTGTGTTCATGGCACAGGGGCTGAAGCCCATCCATCACAGCTTGGGGCTGTGGAGGGACCTATGGTGCCAGGACCTGGCTGCTGTGCTTGCAGGGACTTGTGTGGTTGGATGCTGGATCACAACTCATGCAGCTGGGACCTTCTGGGCATATCGAAGACAGCAGCAAGATCCTTCTGGGCTGCAGCAGAGTCTGCACCAAGGTTCTTTTCTACAGAAGGAAGCAGCGAAGTAGGAGAGGCTGCCTGCGGCGAGCTGCTGGCTGCTGCATCCAGTGAGGAGCCTGTGGTGCAGGGAGCCCATGCTGCTTCTGCGCTGTGGGTGCAGCCAGTCTGCTGCCTCATGGATGCTGAAACAAGCAGCCTGGGGGGCCTTCCCTGGCTGTGGCCAGCCCACAGCAGTGTGTAGGAGCACAAAGTGACCAGTGTATCCTCTACAGTGAGGTGTGTGAACAGAGATGATCCTACAGGAGGAAACAAATTTGCCTCTCCTGGATATGGGGAAAGGCTGGGGCAGGGGCCTCAGTCTAACACCTTCTGCTGTACCTGTGCTCTTTGGGGGCTGTTCAGGGGCTGGCTGAGGTGGTAAATACTGGGCTGCACAGCTCAGCCTGCAGCCATGCTGCCCGACCTTGGTCCACTCACTTGCTCCCTGTGCTCTCTGCAGTCCTCAGTGTTGCAACGTTGACAACTCGCTGTCTTGCAAACATCTCTTCGTGTGTGTGCCATGCCTGGACCAGCAGATACTTACCTCAGAGGCTGTCTGAGCTCTGATACAGCGTTTTGGGGGGGTGTTCATGGACTGCATGGGAACCTGGGGGAGGAGGGCACAGGAAATCCCCCCTACAGGCCTGTCTAGCTCCTTTGCTTCTTCCTTTTTTGCTTTTCATCCCTTGCCTGCCATTCAGGAGCCTTGTAACAGCAACCTCACGGCTGTCTAACATGTTGTGATGGTTGTGCTGCAGGAGGTGCCTTGGAGGACCCCTACACTGAGAAGCTGTTGAGGTGCATACCTCTCTGCATTTCCCGAGCTGATTGCTTCTTACACAGGCCTGTTCAGACCTGGACCGAGCCAGACCCTTCCTACTCTGATGCTGGCGCAGAAGCCCCAAAGAGTGAAACACAGCTGCTGGAGTGGGCAGCAGGAGCTGTGGGTTGAGGGTCCTGGAGATGAAGCTGGCTAGAAATAGCTCCTGGTGCAGTGCCACTTTGCATCCTGTGTGACTTTTCCATGTGCACAGGCATTCCCAAGGCTGAAGGGAACTTTTCCCACTCTGGAAAAAGTAGAAATGAAATGTGGATAGCATTGCTAGGCTAGTGTTGCTAGAGGAATTAAGAGCCAAGCAACTGCATCCATAGGAACCTCAGTTCTTCACTTATCCCCTTGAACATTGAAGTTAATTGCATTTCCAACTGACACATCAAGCTGTCCTGCCACGGTCATCTGCAGCAAAGTCAGTGTGTAGTGGTTGCTCCGGGATATAAACCTCACCTCTGGTGTCTCGCTCTCTTGGGGGGGATAACGTCTTTCCCAGGGTTGTTTGTGCTTTGGTCAGGTCTGAGGAGCCCAGGGCTCAAGTTGAGAGTCTTGCCAGGTCTTTACGGGTATCTCTTGAAGGTGAGACTTGTCAGGCTTAAGCAATGGATGAAATTTTTTTAATGGGTGTTCAGCAGCCACTGTAGAGATGCTTAAGGGCATAAATTTTTTAAGAGCGTAATGGATGTTAAGCTCTCAAAAATAAATCCTAAGTCTCTAGCCTGTGTTTCCCAAGGTATTGGCGGCTAGCTTGAAATGAGAGAGCAAGTGAAATGAAATAAAAGGCTTTCAGATGATACAGAGCATCAATGTGGAGGTTCTGCTTTCTTTGTGTGTCTGAGTTAGCACTCAGTCCTTCAGGATGCTGAGGGTCAGGACAGCAGGGTCTTAATCCCCATTGGGTACTTCGAGGACACACATTGGAGAGGTGATTTTTTCCCCTGTGCTGGTAAGACTGGTGGGTCTAAAACCTTGTACCCAGAGGACATATTGATGGCAACCAGAGACATTTTTGTGGAAAATTGTGTGGAAGCTCTCCTGATAAAGCATGGTGAGTGGAGTCTGGGTGTGGGAGGTAGGACAGTGCCTGCAAGGGGCAGGAAGACCTGACCTGAGCAGCTCTGCCCAAACCATTGCAGGGAGTGAAAAATGGAGCTGGAAAGTGCCAGAGCCTCCTGGTTTCATGTGGATGCAGGGGTCTTCTCTTCCACCTTGCACAGATGAGCCTTTCCCAGGGAAGTGACATCCCTGTGCAGGGATTTTCCCCCTGTCCCTTGTTGCTGGGAAATATCCCCAGGGACTGGGAAATCGGGAGGAACTGGGTCCATCCTTCTCCAGTCTCTGTTACTCTCGGGCTGGGAAGCAGCGTTGCTCATTCTCTCTCTGCAGACATAGTGATGCCAAGGAGGGAAGGAGGTGGAGGAGTGCTGTGCTGGCATGGCCAGCAACTGCCGAGGGTGCTGGGAAGCTGACAGCCTAAGACTTGTTTGAAGCTGTTTTCTTCTTCGGCTACCGGAGCAGGGAGGATGGCGGCTTCAGGAGCACCAAGCTCCTGCTTGTCTCTTCCTGCCCGGGGAAAGCGGGAGCAGCCCCGATCCCGTGGACAACCCCGGGAGGTGGCGGCGAATGCAAATACTGGCATCCTGCAATGCTGCACCCTCACATTGCTCTTGCCAGCTTTCTTCCCAAGTCTGGCTGGAAATGTTCCTGCCTTTCCCTTGAGGTCATGTCCGCTGGAGCTCTGCTCTTCAAGGTCAGCTTGTACCTGCTGAGAGCTCAGCCCTGGTTTATAGAGCTTTTCTGTGAGGTGTGCCCTGCGAATGTCTTCCCTTGGACTGCAGTGACAGTTCTTGGAGATGAGCAATGCTGGTGCCTTGGGGAGGCTGATAAAGCCGGGGCACTAAGTGATTTGTTCCAGGTCTTTCTGTTCCTTTCTGCTCCTTGCTTGGGTTTTGGGGACATCTACCTGGGAGCTACCTGCTCTGAGGTAGCAGGTCCTGAAACACATGGAGTTGTGAGTGCCTTACCAGCAGAAAGAAGTAAGCAAATTGGAAGATTTGGGAATGATCTGGGGAAATGGCTCCTCGAGGTATGTGATGATGCAGAAAAATTACCCTCTGCCTCTCTAGTTCAGCCTCACCCTATGCTTCAGTCCTGGTAGTGACTGACGTGTGATTACAGAACTTGGAAAATCATACTGTTCTGATGTGGAGAATCCATGGCTTTTCTTGGGAACATCTGCCAGGGAAAGTGTCTCTGAATGGCAGACACCAGAAAGTCCTAAAGAAGGGACTGCACCTTTCCAGTGCAGGTAGATCAAGTGTTTGATGAATGAACATTCTGTTTTCTGCTTCTTTGGTGGTGGGCAATGGTAAGCTTGTGTCTGCCCAAAGGGTTGTTGTTTGTGGGGTCTGATTGCCTGCATTCACCCCAAAGGTGGCTCTGAATTCTCTGTCCCCATTGCTCCTGAGCCCTGGGTGACCATCTTGGCTAACCAAAGAGACAAAAAGCTCTGTCTTCTCCCCAAAAGCTGTGAGAATCTCTTGCTGCTCCTTGCAAACACATGGTGTGGCTGCACCAAGAGCCTCTAGCAGGAGTCTGGCATGAGATATGAGCTGATTCTGGTGTCTTCTTACTCTGTTTTGCACATCTGGATTGTCTTCCCTGCTTCTCCAGCCTTCTCTGAGCACCCCTCACACCTGCTCGGGCTGGGAAAGCATTTCTGGGTAATTGCTGCTGGAGCGACCAGGGGTGGGAGAATGCCCTCCCACCCAGCACGAGTTTGCAAGTCCTCTGGGCTTCCAGTCTCTCTGGCTGCTGCTGCCTCTTGGGGGAGGAGAGGAGGGACCTAGCAGGGAACTCTTCTCCAGCTGCACTGGGGCTCTCTGTGGCTCCCAGGCATGGCAGCATTGTCCCCAGATGGAGGATGGGGCCCTGGAGGTACTGGCCGTCTGCTGCTTTGCTGCCCAAAAAGGCCTGGAGGCAGTTTTACGCCACTGCTCTGCTGTTATCCATTGAATTGCACCGAAAACCATGCTCCCCCTCATTATCCCTGAAGATGGGTGCAGATGACTCGCCTCCTGACATGTGCGTGCTCTGTGCACGCTTGGCTCTCCTCTCTTCCCGGGCAGCTGGCAGGTTATTTTTGGTTCTGGAGTGGCCCAGATCTGGTTTCTGCCGAGGCAAGTCCCTGCCCAATGCAGTGCTTGTATCCCCTGGGCTCACAGGAGGTGAGACGTGCTGGCTTCCCTCTCCCATGTGCTGGCCAGAGCCCTTGGGGATGCTCTGGTGCTCGCCCACCAAAGGGCTGGTCCGATGTCCCTGGAATGGCTGCAGAGAAGAGGACATTGGCCAGGTCTGTGGGGACTCACCTGGATGCAGCGGCCCAGGAAACCTGATCTGTGGGCCTCTTTGGGGGGACAGGGATGGGCAGGAGCAGCTGGTGCTGTCGCAGGGCTTGGAAACTCAAGCCAACACCTTGTCACGTGCATCCCCCTTGGCTTGTGGGCTGGAGGAACTGTAGCCCCCTTCCATTGGCTCCTGGTCTCCTGCAGCTTTGGCTTATTCCATTGCAACAGTACTCTGCTCAAAGCATCCTTCCCACATCTGCACACTGGGGTGCTTCGGGGTACCTGCTTACCTGAAGGGGAAGTAGAGGGCAAATGGAACCAAAAAGGGCTTTTCACCAGGTTAGGCACTGACTGAATACTTGCTGGTCCCATCAGCTGCGTAGAAGAGTGTGACTGCCTGTTTCTCAGCCTGGTTGGCTCTGTGAGCTGGTGGACGTGAGTATCTTGCTGGAGCCAAACCTGCAGGAGGTATTTTGGGAGCAGGCATCTGCAGTGGGAGTGTGTCCCCAAGCATGTTGCCTCCACTGTATTCAGGAATCATTATCTGAGGCTTTTGGTAGACTGGTGTCCTGTGTATGGTAATATGCTCCATACGGATGCTCGAGAGCCCATGTCCCTGGTGCTGCAGGTGTGGTGATGGAGCACTGTTCCCAGGCAGTGCTGGCTGCTGTGGCTCAGGACACTGCATCCAAACACATTGAGTGTTGAAGGGGGAGAGCGGGACTAAAATTGTGGTGTGTGTGCTTCCAAGGTGATGGCTGGCAGAGGTGAGCTGCCAGAGATGCTGTGGGTCAACCTGGGTGTCAGAGCTGCCCTGACATATTCCTGGGTGCTGCCTGTCCAGTGCTCCCTGTCCTCCCTGGTGCAGCTATTGAGCCAGGGCAATTTTTTCTCACTGCAAACCGTGCCCTTTCCTCAGGGGAGGGAGCACCAACATATCCTCCCACACTCCTGCTCATCCCCTTTCAACAAAATGTTGCTGTGATGTTTCTCTCTGCTCTTGGAAGGGAATGAAGCTGTTTCCAGTTTCTAACTGTGGGGCTTATGGTGTAGGTCTGGGCTCTCCTGCTCCGAGCATCCCCCTTTTCCTCTCTGTGTGAGGTTTTTGACTCACCTCCCAGGACCTGCTTGGCTCCTAACTCTGCAAGACTGGCTCCTGCCAGCTCTTCTGTGGGAGAGCTTGTCACCTCATGAAGCCTTGAGCATCTCAAATACCATCAAAAACAGAACCAAATCAGCTGTGAATAGGCTTTAACTTACTATTCAGGAGTACAATAGAAAATCAAATAGATGCTGTATCTCATTCCACTGTCTGTGTGCCTGGTTTTCTTTGTTGCAGGTGACTGGGGGAAAGAAAATAGGTTTGTTATGAAAGCACGAGGTCCAAACTGCCCTGCTCTGTTAATCTGGAAACCAGGAGATGCTGTAGGCAGGGACAACGTGAGGCTGAGGATGACTCTGCAGTGTGTGGAGAGTGTGGCACAGTGGGTTTGGTGTTGGATGGCTTTGTCCAGCCGCTGATCCTCACTGAAGGCTTTGCAGAGGACAGACTGCTTCCTCACGCCTCCTGGTTTTTGGCTGTACAGCACGGAACACATCTTGTGCTTCTTAGCCCAGCCACTCTGTTCATGCACGGTCTTTGGCAAAAATGACTCAAGGTGTGAAATTCAAATGGAAAAAGCAAAATATTTGATGTGAAGCATCCTAGGGTTTGCACTGTGCCACTGAGATGTCTCACGGGATGGGTAGCGGTGCTACGTCTTGCCATAAAGCTGCTGTCAGGGATGTGGTGCCGAGCAGTGAAGAAAAAGCAAGGGGTTCTCTGTCCTTCCTGCAGAGCCGATTTCCAGGAATTCTGTTTTTGGTCTGGGCCTGTTGGCATAGGGCTGAATCCCAACCCTGCAACCCTTCTGAGCAAGACTCCATGTCCAAACCCTTCTTCTGTCTCTGGTATACATGGTGCACCAAGCCATGGATGGACAAAGGGATGTACCCAGCTGGACTGGGCTGCAGGGAAGGAAAGCAGCAGCCGTGTCGCATCCTTTGCCAGTGCCTGACTGGTTGGGCCCCGCTCAAGGTCCTGCAGGCCCCGGGTGTGGATGTGGGTAGGAGCCTGTGGTTAAGGCAGCGCCTCGGACGTGAATACGATGTGAACTCAGGCTTCTCTTTTGAAGTTTGACACCTGGGATTTTCCCCACCCACTAGGAGGACTGAAGACAAAATNAAAAAAAAAAAAAAAAAAAAAAACCACCAACCTAACAACAGAAAAGAGGGGGGTGTTGGGGAAAAAATAATAAAAAAAGCGCCTTCTTTAAACGTCTGGTGAGGGCATGTCGCAGAGGCAGAAGTTAAAAGGGTCTGTGGAGGAGGGCTTGGTGCGTGTCTATCTGGCCAGCCAGCTCTGATTCACCAACATGTGCAGGTACAACCCTGCTGCAGCCTGGTTTCGGGTTGAGCATCGCTTGCCGGGTGAAGCCAAGAGGGGTTTGCAGAAGCAGGAGGGATGCAGAGAAAAAGGAAGAGCTATCGCTGCTTGCACTCGACTGCTTGGTGTGTGATGGCCCCAAATCATGTCCGATCTCTTGCCCCTTGCAGTTGTCCCCCCCTTCCCATGTGCATCTCAGTTTTGGGTGAATCAAGATGGGCCCAGCCTTAGGTGGATGAAGAGGGCCAGGATCTGGCCCCACTGATGTAGGGGTTGCAGGATTAGGCTGCCTTAAACAACAAAGCCTTGCTCTGCCTATGAGACGGATACCCCAGGGGCAGACTGGAAGGGTGTGGAGCTGAGGCTCCTCTTTGCACAGGTAGGATGGGAACGTCTTCTGGTCCTGCCTGTCTGGTTTAGCACTCCCAGCTGGGGTTTGGATGATCCAAAAGGGAGCTTGATCTGAGATGCGTGGCTATGACTTATTATTATTTAAAACTTCTAAAGCTTGAAGCTGCAAAGCTGTAACTTGGGCCCAGATTCACCAGATAGACCCGATCTGCCAGGGTTGGAGTGGTGGATTTGAGGTTGGATGTGATGCCTGCTTGTGGAGGGTTGTGCTGTTGCAGCTCCAAATGAGACTCACAAAGGACGACAGGATCCCACCCTGCCCCTTGCCTTTGCCCAGCTGTGGGCCTCAGCTTTTAAGTTTGAAGTCAAAGTTTTAGGAGGTTGAAGCTGGCTGCCTTTGGCATCCTGAAACCCAGGCATGACTCACAGATAGGGTGATACCTCATGTCTCTGAAGAGAAATGGATGTTTTGTATGGCACTGATGTGTCCTGCCAGTAGTGGAGGATCTGTTGGGTCCCACTGGAGGCTGGAGCAAAGCCTGCACCCATGCAGAGCAATGTTTGATCCAGCTTTTCCGTCAGAACCATACAAACAGGCAAAAAGGTCAATTCCAGATCCCAATACCATTTATTACACCATCTCCGGGGACAGGAGGGAAAGGTACCCTTGTCGTAGCTGCTCTCACCACAAGTGACCCTACCAGGAGAAGGGTCTGAACGCTGGAAGCATGTAGAGGAGGAGAGGATTTGTAACCAGATGGTGTGAGATGTTGGAGTGGAAGCTCCCAGCAGCTTGAAGGAGCCACCCTTCCTGCAGATGCTCCATAAGGTTAAGCTCTGTGGGGTATCACAGGGAATAGTTGCAGCTCCTGGAGCTGAAAGGAGCTGCTGATGCCTTCTCATTGGGAGGACAAATGGCTAGGCCATCACCCATTGCAGTGGTGTCAGGACCATATGTAAACCAAACTAGGTGGTTTACAACTGGTGAGGTGAGCCCACCCAATCCCTGACAGGAAGGAGGTGCTTTATGATCTGGAAGCAGCTAGGGCTTGGCTGTGCTCTCACCCCAAAACTTGGGTGCCTTCATCTTTCCTCCTTCCTGGCCGTGCATGGCCATCAGAAGACTACACCCTCTTGTTGCAGGCAAGGAAGGTTATGATCCACTTCTCCTTTGGGAACTTGTGACCTGCTACAGAACAGAGCAACTGCCTGGCTCTGTCCAAAGGTGTCCTGCCTTTGGTGCTGAGGCTGTGCCAGATGCTGAGGTCTGGAGAGCAGCACTGAAATCACTATTTCAGCTGGAGTTCCCCGCTCCTGCCTTCATGGGAGGGATGCTGTGTGGACATTTCTGGCTGCAAGAGCCATATGAGCATGCAGCTGAAGGAGAGAGCTGCTGGAATGTGAGGGGACCAGCGAGTTTTGCTCTTGTTCTTGATCCTGGGGCTGTGAACCACTGAATAACGGAGGGACATGGCTGTTCCACCAACAGGGGACAATAAATGTGCTGGGATCCTGCTGTTAAACACTCATGCTTTGTGTGTTTCCACACAAGGGGAGGTTGCTTTGCAGGTGGTATGTAGGCAACTGCTGACTCCATGCCATGGGTATGTTGCTTTAGGTGGAGAAGAGCCTGGTCCATGCTGCTGGCATGCTCCAGAAGAGGGGAGCTGATCTGGGGAAGGCTGCCTGCTCTTGGCCAGATGGGTTGAAATGGAAAGAGTCTCTTCCAAGACAGCCCTTGATGGAAATTAGCCTTGCACAGCTCTGGGGGTGGGCTATGGGGTTGAAGGGTTGGGAGATGTTTTGTACGGTGGCTGCTAAATTTAGGAGAACACTGTTTTGTCAGTTATTTCCTTGCCCAGTGTGCTAGATCACATTCATGGCTCATAGCCTGGTCCTCACTGTACCTACAAGCTCTGTGGTGCCTATCTGTGTCCATGCATGGGAGGAGATTCTTCCCCTCCACCTCCCCTTGCATCCTTGAGACCTTTAATCTTTCATGCTGTCTAAACCAGTCCCCTTGGGGAAGGAGATGGTTAATTAGCCCTTTCTCCCCCCTCTCTTACTGCCTGTGTTTCCTGGACCCTGCTGGCTGGTGACCCCCTCTGCAATGTGTCTGTGAAGCTTGTTATCTGCCCTGTACAGATTTCCCTGGCGGGAAGAGGAGGTGATGCTGCAAAGGCTCCAGCTCCCATTGCAAGTGTCTGCCAAGGTGTGGGGAGCTTTTCCCAGCCTGGCCTGGCTTGTGAAGGTGTTTGGGCTGTTCCCTGGGCACAGATCCTGGACGAGGTGGGAAGACATTGTCCCTGAACAGCATTGGTCCTGAGGTGGTGTGGGACCTGGAGGGGATGGCCACTGCTGTGCTCCTCTTCAAAATGGGAGGGAGGGAGGGAGAGAGAGAGGGAGTCATCCCTTCCTATGGTGGCACTGGTACTTGGAAATAAAGCAGGATACTTGAGAGCTGGGCTGTTTTTAAGGCCTTCCTTCCATTTCTCTAGGGAATGCTGGCTCTACTTGGGCCTCACCTAATGTCCTGAAAAGGTTCAGCTCATTGCAGTTGAGCCTTACCTGAGGCTAATCCTAACAAAGGTAAAAAGCCCTTTACCTAGAGCTCCCAGTTGGCCTCGTGCCTGGGGGACTGTGAGGTGACGCCTTACCTTGGCTGTAAAAAGAGAGGGGGAAGGAAGAAGGGACCAGACCCACAGGTGAGGGAACACCTGGGTTTGCCCGTGAGATGCTGCGTGTGCAGGAACTGCTGGTTCTGCAAATAGGCCATTGCCCTCTCCCATGCTTTTTTCTCCGGGGGGCATGGGGCTGTGTGTGCGTAGCGTGGTGTCCATGCCTCTCTGGGTGTGATGTGAAGAGAAACCAGGTCTGCTTTTCCCAAGACAGAGGCTGTGCTTTGAACTGTGGTGGGGAGGAATAGGTGCCTGGGAGAGGGGTGCTGCTGGTGGGCTGCTTCCCCTCTATGCCAGGGTTAACCTTCTCCAGTGGTGTCTCATGTGGCTGGGACGGACCTACCTGCTGCAAATGAGGTAGGGGAGGGAAGGAGGTTGTGCAATTGTTGATAGAAATCAAATGTGAAAGGAGAGGAACACGGCAGTGCAGAGGAGGGCATCCTTGAGGGGAACCTGTGTGCTACCTGTGCTGGGTCCATCAACCTCCTCCTGGTCCAGGTGCAGAGCTCAGTTACTGCTGAAACACAGGGAATGGTGTTGCTTGAACCCCCCTTCCTGCCATGCAGTGTGGCTGAAGGTTTGCAGTAAACCTAAAAAAAATGCCTTGCCCTAGAACTGTGCCTCCTGCCAACTTCTCTTATCAGACTTCGTGCTTTCGCCTAGAGCCAGTAGCTGTAAGGATGGAGATGGGGGGAACAGACTGCTGTTATGCTGCTCTCTTGCCTGCAGCCTGTTTGCATTCGTGATTGCATCCGTGCATTAAAGTGCTTTGAGCTCCTCGTTACCGAAGTGCAGACTCTGAGTTTTAACGAGCCACCCGTGGGAGCTGGGATTGGGAGAGACAAACCGCCGTCCTGCTGAACCGAGGCAGAGCTTGACAACAGGCACCGCTGCCTGGAAACGGTGGGCAAAGGCTTTATTGACCACTGGAGGTCACTTTTTCAATAATGCAGTACAATCCAACTTTATTTTGTCAGTACCTTTCATGCAGGCTGCTTCTGAGCTGCTCAGCAGACCCGATGCAAAGGCAGGGAAAGGAAAGACTTCTCCTTGAGCTGGGGAGGTGGAGGCTGCTCAGCAGCAGAGAAGGCGCAGAGAAGGCTGTTGTGCTTCAGTGAAGAGCTAGAGGAGAAGAAAATAAAGCAGCCTGGATGCTGCTCCCATGTGCTGTAGAGGCACCTTTAGGCTCTTCATAAGCAAATGAGTGTTTGGTCCTGGGGGAGCTGGAGGAGGGGGGAAGGAGGCAGGAGGGTGCTGGGGAGGGAAGGCAGCTTGGCAAAGGCAAGGCTGGGAGCGACGCAGGGAAGGTAAGCCTGCTTTTCTCGGCCAGAGACAGGCAGTTGTTGAGAAATGAAGGCCCTACAGCAGCGTGGTCAGAAATCCAGCTTGCTGCAGCTGTTTACTTCTAGAAGGAAGGAGTTGTAGAAACCCTGTGATTTGAGCTCGCAAAAGAGCTTGGACGTGGGCAGGCTCAGTCCGTTTCTGAGTCAGAAATTGTGCCTGATTTGTGCTCCTTCGCTCCCTGCATGGTGCTGAGCTGTTCCTGGGAGGGGACTGTCACCCTCCTGCTTCCACTGCTCCAGGTGTCAAGGTGAGGTTTTCATCTGGGCTGATGCCCCACAAGGGCTTGGTCTTGTGTTTCCTCCCAGCCCCATGGAAGCAAAACTCTGAATGCTGTCCTTGGACAAGAGGAGCTGTGGGGGACTGTGGAGACAGCATCTTTGGTCATCCCAAAATCCCATGCAGGAGTGAGAAGGGACATCCTGGAACTCTCTGATGCCAGCAGTTGTTGCTTTTGTGAAAAACTAGAGGAGTTTCTGTGCTGGGGAGGAGCAGAACTCCCTGAGCATGACAAAGGGATGGAGGTTGGAGGTAGAAAACCCAGCAAAAAGCCTTTGCTAAGGAGTCAGGAGCAATGGCTGGTGCATGAGCGCTTCTGTCAGTCTACGTGCTTCCCTTGCATGGTAACACATGGGTTACAAACCTGCCGCTTGTGGTGTTGTTGGGATGCTGGATGTGCCTGCCATGGAAGTGTCTTGGAAGATTTCTGGCTTCTGTCAGATTCCCAGTCCACAGCCTTGCCTGCGCTGGCTGTGCCATAGGCAGGGCTGAGCCTAGTTTGGAGGCTCAGAGATGCCTCCAAATTCAAGATGGAGCTGTGGCAGTGGCTGATCACCTGAGAAAAATGAGGTTCTTCTGTCCCACAGCAGCCCAGGGGCAAGGTCCAAGTAACCCCCCTTTTTTCAAGCAATGCTAGGGCCATGAATATGGGGTAGTTGCACAGAGGTGGTTGGGCACATCAGGGGCTCAGGAAGGCCCATGGGTTTGGATAGAGCATCTTGGGTCTAATCCACATTTGTCTGCTTCACTTCTCATTGCTTCCTGCTGCTCCTGTGCTGCCTGTCTTCTGCTTGAATCCTTGCTCTCAGCTCTTTCTCTCTCAGGAATACATATGCTAATGTGCATCTGCTGTGTTTTGGGGTCCCCTTGCTCCGTGTCTCCAGCATCTTCTAGGTGTCCAGGCTTATATTCTCCTCTTCTGTATGTGTAAGCAGAAGTTTCCTCCTGCCTCATCTGAGCCCACTGGAGCCACTTGAAAGGGTTGTGGAGTTTCAGCAGGACTCTGGGAAACCCAAAGGCATCTAACCTGGCACTGGGAGGACTTCAGTCTTCTCACAATTCTTTTTGCCATGCTGGAGGTCAGCTGGGAGATTGATTCTGCAGATCTGCCATGGGGGAACTGCTTTTTGGGGAGACATGGTATTCAGGCTTGTCTAGAGCTGAGAGTAGGTGGTCTGGAGAGTCCTTGTGTCGAGGCTACAGATCCCCGAGGCAGACAACAGTGTTGGCTTGTGATGCTGGTTGTTCAGTTTGCTGTCCCCTGATTCTTAATTCTGGAGTAGCTGGTTCAGATGGCGATGTTTCCATCATCACCAAAATAAGGAGATCTGGGTGTTTTGGCTAACTTGGTATCACTCCTCTTTGAGTGATGGGAAAGGAATAACTGGTTTTCACACCTGTTTGTGGAGGAAGGGTCTAGGTTTGCCTGGAAATGTCAGCGACCCTGGGTCTGGGCAGGGATCACTGCTGTGCTGCAGCTGCCCTCCCCAGATTGCTGTGAGAGCTGGACATGCATGAGGACTGTGAGCATTTAACCGCCACAGCAGATGAGACTCAAGACACGTCAAGGCAAATATTTAAAGATCCAGTTTTATAAAGCCACTTTTTGGCCTATAAACTACCCGCCCCACAGCGCCCGGTGCCCATTGCTGTGAACTCCACTGTTTGCTGTTCCTGCTGCCCAGCTGCGCTGCCGACTGGCAAGACTCAGCCTCGATTTTTCCCCTTTTCCCCAAGCATGGGGTTTTATTTTATTTGCTTGTTTTATTTATGGGAAGGATTTTCCTGCTCTCAGCAGAGTGGAATGGGAAGTGATTGCTCTAGCAAGGGAGGCTGTATCCCAGTCGCAGAACAGCCCTCTCTCCTTCCCACTCATGCAACAGTTTTTACTGTCTCAGTTGCTGTTGCTGGAGCAGCAAAGAGTGAATCTCTTGTGCCAGAGGTAGAAGCACTTCCTCCCCGAACTGCCTCCCTGCTCTAGAACCACCCGGGAGATGGGAATGGGGGGATGTTGTTGAAAGGGACTCCCTTTTATCCTGTTACCATCTTATGGGGTTCCTGGGATCAGACAGACTCCAAGGCTCAGTGATATGTGGACAGACCCTACTGGATGTCTTCCCACTGCTTCAACTCCATTTCACAAAAGGCTGAACTGAGGAACGTGTCTCCAGGGGGTGGCAAGGCTGGGACCTCGTGTCCCCTTTCTCTCCAGAACACATCAGGCACAAGCGTCAGGTTCCCAGAAATGTTCCTTGACTCATTTGCACAGCGTGGAGTAGTCTCCTGTTTGCTCTTCCCTTTGCTGCTTTGTCTTTCAGCCTGGGTCCCATGAAGCCAAGAAGTGACGTGGCTGCTAACATGGGCAGCTCTGCTCCTGAATGAGCAAAAGAAAAATAAATAGCATCTCAAATTGCAGCTTGTGTGCAATGGGCCAGATTTCTACTCCCTTTCCAGCTCTGTGACTTGGGTTAGTTACTTCTGGCTTGTATCTGCAGTGAAAGGAAGATGGTAATTGGGCCCAGGGACATTTTGGGATAGACCCAATTTAATCTTCTGGTGCTTCCATTTCTGCCTTGTACTAAACCCTGCTCAAACTCTCCTAGGAGAGTTGCTAACATAAGTCACTGGTGTCTCTGCAGTGCTTTGAGATCCTCAGATGCGAGTGGTTCAGCAGCTTTTAATAGCACTTAACTCCTCTGTAACAGAAGTCCAAAGCAAGGGAAAATTTGCAACTGATAAGAAAAGCCATGTTGGTGCGTTGGGTTAAACCCAGCATCGTGCCCTCTAATTATGTAGCGGTGGCCTAGGCTGCCAGAGGAACTGGGGAAGATGGGATGGTTGTGCTCGGCTGGAGGGAACCAGGTCTTGATTTAGTGCCTGTTGAGATCAAGGGGCCTTTGATTTCAATGGGTATTGAATCAGGCACTGCAATATCAAATGGACTAATTGGATAATAACTTCAGATCGTCTGACACAGGCATGTCCCTGAGTTGGGGCAGGTGGAGTAAATTGGGCAGCCAACTGGGCGAGGCTCTGTGAGCCTGTGTGCTGCCTGCTCAACCCTAATCAAACAGGATGTCCAGTAACAGGCTGGTGGCAAAAAAGGTCTGGTAGTTGGGATGGGGTATGGGTTAGGCACCGTTCCTCCAGGCCAGGAGATTCAGCATGGACCCATGCCCCTCTGCCACCTTGTTCTTGGGTGGGGGCTAATGCAGGGGCGGGTGTGGGGGAGAGTGGCTAGAGGAGCTAAAGAGGGAGAGGAATTTGGGGTGATCTTGCATTGTTAAGCCCATGCTTCTAGCCTTATACGGGCTTCCCACAAGGAAGGACTATTTTTTTTTAATTTGCAGCCCTTGGTGTATCAAGCTGGCACCTGAAATCGTTTCTGCTGTCTTCCAAATGGGGAGATTGGGCACAGCAAGAGACATTGCTATAAAGGGAAGGATATGCTGGTGCTCCTCAGGGATGTTAAATCTCTAGGATGCCTGTTTGGGGGGTGGTTGTCTTGAGGCTTGAGCTTTCTGATCCCAAATCTGGCTATGCTGGCAGGAAACCTGTTTTATAGCATGGGACATGGTCCCTTTCCCAGGATCCCCAGGGAATTTTACTCAGCTCTTGCAGGAACATGAGCTGTCCTTGATCTTTGCTGCTCGTTAGTATTGGGGTTCTTGGTCTTTTTTTCATTTGGCAGCACCTGGGAGAGCATGTGGTGGTGAGCAGGGCTGGGGTATTCTGGAGTGGGGTATGTATCTACAGCGACAGCAGTATCACCCAGCTCTCTGCTATTACATTTACCTAGTGCCGTGGCTTCTCTGCTGGGAGAGCAGTGGCTGCTGCTTTGTGGCCAGCTCTGAAAAAGCTCCTCCAGCAAATGCCTGAAGCCCAGGGTCTCACCTCACGTCTGGCCTTGTAGATGAAAGGCTTTGGATGTGCTGCTTTGCAAGGACTGGAGCCTGCAAAGCCCGATTCCTCTGGCTCTATCTAGCAGTTGGGTTTTAAACAAGTTCCAGTTCTGAAGCTTGTTCTGTTTTGTTTCCCTGTGGTTAGGGAAAAAGCAGAATGTCTTGCTCTTGTGTGCATTGTATGGTGTCTGAGCAGACTCTGCACCCCAGCCCATTCCACAATCGCTCTCTGTGGCTGCAGGAATGTTATCTCTAAGGTCTCCACCTGCCCCGATAAACTTGGCTGCAAGTGGGTCAGTAGGTTTAAAAGTTCTGGGGAGAAACAGCGTGATTGTATCAGCATCATACCATAAAAAAAGCAGGCTGAAGTCAAATTCAAGGCAACAATAAAAACTTGGAGAGGAACAAAGAGAAGAGGCAGTGGATCAGCAGCTGTAGAAATCCCTATGGTCCTATCAAGTGTTTTGCCAGTGTTAAATGCTGAGTAAAATATAGTCTCCAAGAGATCAGATCACTGGGTATTCCCTCTGGACAGGGAGACCCTGGGTTGAATATTTCTTCAGTGAATCATCTTCTGGAGCTGTCAGAGTGGAGATCTCTCATAGGGTTCTCTCTGTGTCTGACTGGCGGCTGGAGGTAACATTGCTTCCAGGCTATTTGGGCAAAAGCATTTGAAGAAGATGCTCAAATAGCATCATCCAGCTCTCTGCTATTAAAGCTATTTCCTGGAAGATTCGATTCAGCAACAGCAAACAAACCCCTTCTGGGATGGACTGAGCATCCAGAGCTGGAGTTTACAGGGGAAGAGGCAACCAGGCAGGAGAGTGCTCTGCTGCTGTCTCCAGTGGGGCTTGGGTAGACCAGCCCTGGAAAGTCACTTCACAAAACTGTCTCCTGAATTTGCAGACCTGTTGAAAGCCTCTTCCAGGTCTTTACCAGCATGTGACTGGCTAGATCCTTCTCTGCAAGCTGAGAGGTGGGTCAGCAGCAGCCAAAAGCATAAGAGGTCAATAAAAGGGAAGGAGCCAATTATTAAATGACCTTCTTGAAAGATGCTGAAGAGACTGTGTGGCACAGGGAGGTGACAAACCATGTGAGAGAAATCCTATGAGGAAAGCCTGTGAAGAAGATGGTCCAGTTAGATTTTTATTTTTATTTTTTTTGGCTTAGTTTTTTCCTTTAATCCCTCACAGAGACTCTTCCAAAGTGGGGAACAGACGTGAAAAGACTGTCCTATGTTGCAAGAAGAACACAGTGGGAGAGAGAGGACTGTGTAGCCTTTATGATGCTGTGATGATCTTTTAGGTTATCTTTTCCCCTGAGTCTGGTCCAGGGACATGCTGCAATGTGGAGGTACTTGCCTCCCCCTTTTCCTTGTTTTAGGGAGCCACATGTCAGCTATAGCTGCTCTGGGGGACTGCTTGGCTGTGTTCATTTGGGATCAAGGAGTTGGAGGCAGTCTGTGTGGACAGCATGGGAGCTGCAGATGCTCCGTTTGCAAAGCTGTAGAATTACTGGGAGGGGGAGAGGGTTAAAATCATATCCCCTCCAATAAAACAGCATAGTCTGAGCCTCCCTGCCACCATGGGCACTTGTATCCCTGTGTTAAAGAGAAAATCCAAACCACCTTTTGCTTTACTAATCCCTGTTCAGGTCTGCCCAGCCTTGCACCAGGACAATGGTTATGTAGACATCAATAACGTTGTCTCAAGCAGTAAAGTAAAGCAAAGCTTCCCTGCGCTGGGCTGCTCTGTGACTTCGCTGCTTCAAGTACAAACAGCAAGCTGTTCCTGCGCGTGGGCTACTGTCGCTGCCAGGAAAGCTATTCTCATGCAGGAGAGAGAAACGAGCTGTGCAGAAAGAAGGCATGTCTTGTATCGATAGGCATCGCTTGCCAGTTCAACCAGTACATGGTGGTACTGCCGCACAGGGCTGGCTCAGTAGGTTTGTTCCAGGGATGTGTCTGATGCGGGTGACCCTTTGGACTGTGCTGGTATGGACAGAGAGTCACCCCGGCTGCTGTGGCTAAATCGGTGTGACCAGTCCTGGGTGGGATGCTGCAGTGATTACTTGCAACAGGAACAGAGCGAGACACTGTGATGTGACACAGAGGAGGACACAGTTCCTTGTGTGTCATGTTGGTGTTAAAAGTGATGTCCCACTGCTGCTCCCAAGGCATTTTCACCCCTTCTGGCCCAGAAAGAACAATGGCATAGAGATGCCTTGGGCTGCTTTTTGGGCTTCTTTAGTCTCTTTAACGTTTTTCTTTGGATGGTGTTTGAAGCTTGCTGAGGATGTTGACCTCACGCTACACAAGGAAGGGATTTTTATATATTTTTTTTTCAGCCCTTCACTTGCATCTTTCAGGAGGAAACTCCTGGGAGTTTAAAAAGAAATGTTGACACCGACCTTTCTTTCAGAAAACTTCAGCTCTTGGTGGAGGTGTCTGTGTGTCGGGCAGAGCCCTTGAAGCTGCCGGCTGGGTGGAGGGTGCTGGAGCCTCTCCAGGCTGTAGCTGGAGGGCTCTGATTTTCGGCACTGCCGGGCTGGCAGGGCACCGAGCCGCAGGAAGGCTCCGTGGGTGCCGGTATCTCCTGCAGATCTGGGATCCGCTGAAGTGTGTCCGCCCTGATGCCAGGTCATGCTCGGGGTCTGCTCCTAGCTGCTCAGAGTTTGTGTTCGTGCTTGCCCTGTGATGTCTCAGCCCCTTTCAGGGATGGGAGCTGCCTGTGGGATTGCTTTCACCCTCAGTTTGACATGGGGGAGCAAGACAAAGGGAGCTGGCCAGGGAAGTGGGGAGATTTTAAGCCGTATTTCTAGGGTAGGAGAGGAAAGCTTGACTCCTATGTGCTTCATTTTACCATGTTCCTCTCTCTTCTCTCCCCAAAAAGCCCCCAAAAGCCATGCAGGGAAGTGGGGTCTGTGTCCCTGCAACAGCCCTGGGGAAGGAGGAGACCCCAACCTGGCTCTGCCTTGCCAGGACTCAGCTCTCTCCTCTCCTTCCTCTGTGGGGGGCTGTGGGATGCCTTGAGCTGGGGGCTGGTGTCTCCCCCTGACATTAGCTCACTGCGGTCCCCATACCCTGCCGGATGTCAAGGAGCCAGACGGGCCACCCTGGCCGTCACAGCTGAGCTCCCGGCCCTGAACAATGGGGCCATTGAGGGGCTGGAGCCGGGGGTGAGGCTCGGCTGGCCCGGCTGCGGGCTGCGGACGGAGAGGACAGCTGAGCCTGCTTGTTCCACCCCGGCCGAGTTACAGCCCAAAATAGGTGCCTGGTGGCCATTTGAAGGCTGGGCCTCTTTGTCCGGAGGCCATGTCTTGTTTGTGCTTGGGGATATTGTGGAGTATTTATGGCTTGGAGGGGGGGAAGGAAGGAGGGAGCATGGCAGATGTGCGAACTTATTTTTATTTGTTTTTTAGTGTTAAAATGGCAGGACTGCTGGTATTTTTATCCCCACCCCGCACCTTCCCGTAGGGACTTGTGTTTCTACACAAACCAGGCATCTTGGTTCTGGTGCAAGAACGGAGGCTCGTTCCGCTGGCCGCAGTGATGGCTGGGTGATGGGGATGAGGGGCCGAGAGGAGGAGCTCCATGGTGGGATTGCAATGCTCCCGAAAGCCCTCAACCCACAGCGGTTAAGAGGGATGGAGTGACATAATCAACAGCTGGTGAAGCCACTAAGGCGCCCCTGTTGTATATGTTTGCCCATCACCATGTGCCATCACAGTCACTAGTCCTGGGATATTCTATAGCTGCTGGGGCTGGCTTCTGCTCTGTGGGGTACATGTGGGTGTCTGGAGATAGCACTTTCCTGTCCTCCCTCACTAGACCCCCTCCGATCTGCTTTTCTGGCGCAGAAATGGATGCTGTCTGGCTCTGGTAGACGGCGAGCATCTGCTGTGCCCAGCGACTCCGAAATTTGCACCTCTTCCGTAGCTGTGCATGGATTTAAGGGCTCGACGTGAGGCATCTGTAGAGGTGGTCGTGGCTTGAGCCCACTCTGAGCCCTGCTGCTGAAAGCCGGGGTTATGTCTGCATTGGGAGGGGTGTAAAATTAATACAATGTTTGGATCAGCTCATTAACTAACTGTGCTGGTCCAAATCTTGCCCTTGGAGGCATGTGTGCTGCTGCCAGTGCCATCAACATAAAGACTCTCCCCAGCACAGCCGGGGATAGGATTTGGCCTGTTTATATTCACGGTGCAAAAAGAACCGAAGGATTAATGACTGATTACTTCTCGGGCCAGCAGGAGCCGTGGGTACCCATCTAGTCTGCAGATAAAATGCAGGGCAGACCAAGACAAAGCTTTGCAACAGAATCCTCCCAATTACCTCACCGATCTCCCCGCATGCCGTAAAATGCACCGTCAGCTCTGCAACTGCCTAGCCAGCCCTCAGCCTGGAGACGGAACACCTCCCAATGCTGTTCCAAGCCGCTCTGTGAGGTTTTGGGGAGAAAAGCCTCCATGGTGTCCCCCCCTCCTCCACCTCATCCCTCTCCCCAACCTGGGTATCATTTGGAGGTGGTTTGGCGGAGCCTTGGCTGGTCCCTACCTGCCTGTGCATGTGTCTGAGCATCTTATCAGCCCCCCCAGCGGAGCCTGCGCGTTGGATGCAGTTTCTATGGTTACTGCAGCTCCCGGGCCCGGGGAAGAGCAGTTGGATGCTGGAGCTGGCAGGACCGACGTCTCCCGCTGGATCAGCCAGAAACTTGACAGGGAGTTGGTGTGTGCGGGAACGACAGAGCGCAGGATAAAGAGAGGAGGAGTACTGGAGAGAGGGAACCCAGGAGAAAAATCCAGTGTCTGCTGGGTACCAGGGTTGCCCCCAACAGGTTGTCCTCTGAACCGACTTCAAACAGGAAAAAAATGGGTACAAAAAAAAAAAAAGAAAAGGATGATGAGAAAATTGCAGTTCTGGTGCTCGCATTAAGGTGACATTTGTTGTAGCATCTCTAACGGTTGATTCAGGGATCTAAACACATGGAAGTTTTAACTGCTGCCAGAGCCTGACTGTTATACTCACATTTGTTTTCTCCCAGCCTTTCTTTCCTCTTATTTAATTCTTTTAGGGTTTTTTATTCTCACATTTCCCTCCCTATGTAGACGTTTCTTCCCCATATATATTTTTCCCCCTCCCGTTGGTTACCCTAAAAGTTTAAGGCATGTTTACCCCTTACCACTTGCAGTGTTGGTGGCACTTGGGACTTTTTGACAGTTTTCCACAATCCTGTTTTGTGGTTGTTTTTTTGTTTGTTTTTTTTTTTCCCCCTTACTGTTGTGGCTGTGCTGTCATCCTCCTGATGGATATGAGCACTGAGATTTCTGCCTGGGTGCAAACCCTACTGGGTGTTTGCATCTGCAGTCAGGGACCCCTCCTGCTCCATCCTCTCACCTGCCCTGCCCCAAATACATATGGTGCCTATGAGATTGGATTCAGCTTCTCAGGACGGCCTTGCAAAGCTCTTTCTGGCTCGGCCACTTCACCTCCTCTGAACGGCTGGCAGACAGGGCAGTGCCTCCGAAACGCGTGTGCTGTAATAGGCATCTCGATCCCTGCTGTTATGGGCAGGGTGTAGGGACAGGAATGAAAATAATTAGGCTAAAGGCTTTGGGTGATGAAGGGCCCTCGTCCTGACCTGCTTTGGAGGTAACTGGGAGCACAGGTCTCCCCATGCTTCCCAGGTGAGGAAGGCTGCTCGCCCAGGGAGCTCTCGGTGAGCCCTGAGCCAGTCAGACTGGCTCCCCTGTCTCCCTGGGGCAGCTTTGAGCACTGTGGCTCCCTCAGACGTGGGGTTGCAATGGGTTACAGCTGTCTCTGCCTTGGAGAGGAGAGAGCAGGTAGGCAGGGGAAGGATTTGTGGGGTTCTGGCTGTTTCCAGGGTTGCCATACTGCAAAAAAAAAAATCCCTGTAAAGCCAGAAAACTGCACCTTGTGCACCAGAATGTGTGTGGCCCTGAGCCTCCAGGGTGGAGAAAGGATGGAGAGCAAGCATGAGCCAAGCTTCTCTCCTGGCTTTGCACTGGGGGCTCTTGTTGCCCTAAAGCAGTGCTGGCTGGCCCTGACTGTGTTGTGTGGGGACAGTGGCTCCCAGAACCTCGTGGGAGGCAAGTCTCTTCCACGTGTGGGGCCAGCCCGGCTCCGTGACCTCCCTGGAGAGGGGAGAGGTAGCAGTGCCTGGGGAGACATTGCATGACTTCTCTGGAGCTGTGGCCTAGTTTTGAAGGAGTCGCTGCCCTTCCCTGTCCGTCTGACCCTTCCCCTTCACCTGCCCTATGCATTCCTATTGCCTCTGGAATTCCTGCCCCACTCTGGGGTTCCTCACGGGGCTGAGACCTGATTCACCCAGACAGAGTATCCCTGACTGGTTGGCTGGGCAGGTTCCCAGATCTTAGGCAAGGTTAGGGATGCTTCTTCAGTGGTGTGATTGCAGTTGGAAAGGCTCCCTCTCCCCAAGAGCATCTGTCCTCTGGATGAGGACTGAACGCCAGTGGTCCTGAGCCTTTCTGTCTGGAGCCTGTGCAAACGCTGGGCTGGGAACAGCGGGGATCAGCTCCATCTTGGGGGTTCTCAAATCCTGGCAGGGGTTATAGAGGTGATGTTTGTGACAGCACTGGGCACTGTGTAAGAACCCCACATTGGAAGTCATCAGCTCACATACCAAATGCTTTCAGCCACCTTTTGGGGCAAAATGGTCTCTTTCTTTTTTTTTTTTCCCTTCATTCATTGGGATTTTCTTCAGGTTATAAAAGGCTGATGGAAGAAAAGTCAGAAAGGAGCTTCCATATCTCTCTTTTTATTTTCTTTTTCTTTTTCTTTCTTTTTCCAAGGGTGAGGAATCTGTTGATGCTGGGATGGGTCAGATGCAAAGGCTATGGAGCAGAGAGGTTCATGTAGGTAGTGTGTTTTCTTGGAGCAGAGAAAGGCTGAGGAAGCTGGAGCCATGGTTGGGGCTATAGGACTGCCATGTTTCTGTAGGGACACCTCCTGTGGAGGTGTCTGAGAGGAGGTCACAGCATCTGCAGCAGTGCTGGATGATTTGCTGAAAAAGACCCACCAATGGTCCTGGGTCCTTTGGGTAGGATGGGTCTTCGCAGGGAGGCAGTGACGTGCAGCAAGAGGCAGCAATTTACCCCCAGACTCTGCAGATTCCCCACCCTGCCTTTGCTGGGCTAGTGATGGACACTGCAGCCTCCATGTTCCCCTTAGGAACTCCCAGGCCACTGCCATCCCTGGAGATGTCAGTGGGAGCCAGAGCACAGGGTGTTTGCAGGCCCCCAGCTCTCTGAATCACCTGCTCAGCCCTTTGGTTGCTGGGACTTGCAGCTGCTTGAGCTGTGTTTACCCTTCCCTGATCCCTTTTCTCCCATTTTCTCCAGGCAGATGAAAACCAGACAAGAAAGGGCAGATGCGGCTCCCCTTGGACAAGTCACTGCAGGTGAGAAGGCAGCCGCTTGGCACGCACACCTGAGCCACCTGGCTTGCCTGCTGCATTAACCATTAACGCAGGCAGGAGCAGCGCCGGCAGCTCGCCAGGGGATGCGTGGGAGCAGGGGCTGGGGGATGCTTCGGGGAGAGGGAACAGCCCCAGCAAGAAGCCTCTTCCTGCGGCTGCAGGGTTTGAATTGGGCCACTCCCCGTCTGGATGGGTGGCTCACGGTGGCCTTTGGAAATGGAGCATCAGGCCCATAGTTTTCATATTTCCCCACCTCCTGCCTTACACCTTGCAGAAGGGAGCCTCTGGAGAACTGGGTCCATCTCGGATGGGGGGATAGTAGGCAGACCTGCCTGCCTGGGCCAGTGAGCAAAGCGTTTTCCATCACTGGGGCTGGAGAAGATGTGCCAGGTCTGCTCCTTCCAGCACGTCAAATGGCTTGTGTCTCCTCACTTGAGCTTCAAAACCAGTCCCCGTAAGAGGTGTGTCCTGGCTTGACATCGAAACTGGCCTTCCTGGAGGGCATCACGTTCCCCAAAAGGGATCATGCAATGCCATCCATGTGCCTACCTTGGACTTCAGTGCACCTGTGTGGGTGGAAGCGGGTGCAACCTCTCAGATCTGGGTGTAGGTCTTCTGTCTGCAAGAAAGCTGCCTGGAGAGTAGCCTGGTTTTCTGAATGAGCAGAATTTTTACTGAAAATAAGACTTTCCCTCCAATCTATTTTCCTTGTCATGAAGGAGTCATGGTGTGTTCTGTTGAAGAAGGAAACAAAACCCAGCTTTAATTCCATGTTCTGGGAAATGTTTGAAATACCATGGAGAATATCTCTGAATTGGTTTTGAGCCCAGCCAAAGGGCGAAAGTTCTTGATTGATTTATATTTCAAACCTCTTTCACCCCTCTTGTCTGCCTGGAGCTCCAAACCCCAAAGTGCCTAGCTCCAAGGAAGAGAATATTTTGCACATGGGCTAATTTGGGTTAAATTCAAGACTGTTTTTATTTGCTTCAGGCAAATATCATTGGGCTCCTTTTGGTGTCACTTTGCTGTTCCCAAGGTTCCTGGAGAAGCAGTAGGAAGCTGAACATGTACATACATCTCCGAAGCACTCGGGTATTTCCAAGTGATGCAACTTCAGATTCCTTCCTCACCTCCCCCCCCTTCCCCTTTGCTTCAAAACCCTTTTTTTGGCCTCGAAGATCAGCTTGGGATTCCCCCCCCCCCCAGACTTCTTGAGGCAAAACCTTGCCTGGTGGGAGGAGGTGGGCAGCCGTGGAGCAAGGCAGGGTGTCTGGCAAGGGAGGTGCTGACCCTTTGGGGAGATGTTCCAGCCTGTAGGTCCATCTGTGACTGACTGTATAATCGGCCCATGGTCAGGACCCCTCAGCAGGTGAGAAATACTATCAGATATTTGCATGGTAGCTAAAATCCATGGATCAGGCTGGGGAACGTGCTGTTTCATGTATGAGACCTTGTTGCCTTTCCCCAAAGAGACCTCTCAATCTCTGTGTTAAAGCAACAGTTTAAGTCATCCCCTGCTTGAACGCTCCATGAAACTTGGCCGTTGCTTGCTGGAAGATCTTGGCTTTTGATATGGCCATTGCTTCAAACTGTTTGTGTCAGTGTGACACTGCAACGTGGCTTGTCTCTGGGTGGTGTGTTGATGCTCTGGTGTAAGGTTTTACTTGCTGAGGCTTTCACACAGGCTGTTCTCCCCAAAACCTGCACCATTGCTGAACGTGTGCTGATAAACCAGCCTGGGGAGGGACTGTGTGGGTTTTGCTCATCCTCCAGCCCTGCAACCAGGTGGCAGGGATGTCAAACATGACTTCTCCTGGTAGAGAAAGTCATGCTCGACATTGCTGTAATTAATCCAATTCCTCGAGGTTGTGGTTCGAACACAACCTAATTTTCTTGGGGAGGTAACACCCTCTGGATCGTGCTGTGTCTCCTCCCGGGTGTAGGTATTGTGTGAAACCTGGGAAGCAGATGAGCTTAGAAGGGGTTCCCGACCCTGTGCTCTCCCCCTGGTTCTGGAGACTCTAAGCAAGTGGTTGGGGGCNCACTGCAGCCTCCATGTTCCCCTTAGGAACTCCCAGGCCACTGCCATCCCTGGAGATGTCAGTGGGAGCCAGAGCACAGGGTGTTTGCAGGCCCCCAGCTCTCTGAATCACCTGCTCAGCCCTTTGGTTGCTGGGACTTGCAGCTGCTTGAGCTGTGTTTACCCTTCCCTGATCCCTTTTCTCCCATTTTCTCCAGGCAGATGAAAACCAGACAAGAAAGGGCAGATGCGGCTCCCCTTGGACAAGTCACTGCAGGTGAGAAGGCAGCCGCTTGGCACGCACACCTGAGCCACCTGGCTTGCCTGCTGCATTAACCATTAACGCAGGCAGGAGCAGCGCCGGCAGCTCGCCAGGGGATGCGTGGGAGCAGGGGCTGGGGGATGCTTCGGGGAGAGGGAACAGCCCCAGCAAGAAGCCTCTTCCTGCGGCTGCAGGGTTTGAATTGGGCCACTCCCCGTCTGGATGGGTGGCTCACGGTGGCCTTTGGAAATGGAGCATCAGGCCCATAGTTTTCATATTTCCCCACCTCCTGCCTTACACCTTGCAGAAGGGAGCCTCTGGAGAACTGGGTCCATCTCGGATGGGGGGATAGTAGGCAGACCTGCCTGCCTGGGCCAGTGAGCAAAGCGTTTTCCATCACTGGGGCTGGAGAAGATGTGCCAGGTCTGCTCCTTCCAGCACGTCAAATGGCTTGTGTCTCCTCACTTGAGCTTCAAAACCAGTCCCCGTAAGAGGTGTGTCCTGGCTTGACATCGAAACTGGCCTTCCTGGAGGGCATCACGTTCCCCAAAAGGGATCATGCAATGCCATCCATGTGCCTACCTTGGACTTCAGTGCACCTGTGTGGGTGGAAGCGGGTGCAACCTCTCAGATCTGGGTGTAGGTCTTCTGTCTGCAAGAAAGCTGCCTGGAGAGTAGCCTGGTTTTCTGAATGAGCAGAATTTTTACTGAAAATAAGACTTTCCCTCCAATCTATTTTCCTTGTCATGAAGGAGTCATGGTGTGTTCTGTTGAAGAAGGAAACAAAACCCAGCTTTAATTCCATGTTCTGGGAAATGTTTGAAATACCATGGAGAATATCTCTGAATTGGTTTTGAGCCCAGCCAAAGGGCGAAAGTTCTTGATTGATTTATATTTCAAACCTCTTTCACCCCTCTTGTCTGCCTGGAGCTCCAAACCCCAAAGTGCCTAGCTCCAAGGAAGAGAATATTTTGCACATGGGCTAATTTGGGTTAAATTCAAGACTGTTTTTATTTGCTTCAGGCAAATATCATTGGGCTCCTTTTGGTGTCACTTTGCTGTTCCCAAGGTTCCTGGAGATGCAGTAGGAAGCTGAACATGTACATACATCTCCGAAGCACTCGGGTATTTCCAAGTGATGCAACTTCAGATTCCTTNATTCCTTCCCCCCCCCCCCCCCCTTCCCCTTTGCTTCAAAACCCTTTTTTTGGCCTCGAAGATCAGCTTGGGATTCCCCCCCCCCCCAGACTTCTTGAGGCAAAACCTTGCCTGGTGGGAGGAGGTGGGCAGCCGTGGAGCAAGGCAGGGTGTCTGGCAAGGGAGGTGCTGACCCTTTGGGGAGATGTTCCAGCCTGTAGGTCTGTCTGTGAGTCTGGGGCTGACCATATAATCTGCCCATGGTCAGGACCCCTCAGCAGGTGAGAAATATTATCAGATATTTGCATGGTAGCTAAAATCCATGGATCAGGCTGGGGAACGTGCTGTTTCATGTATGAGACCTTGTTGCCTTTCCCCAAAGAGACCTCTCAATCTCTGTGTTAAAGCAACAGTTTAAGTCATCCCCTGCTTGAACGCTCCATGAAACTTGGCCGTTGCTTGCTGGAAGATCTTGGCTTTTGATATGGCCATTGCTTCAAACTGTTTGTGTCAGTGTGACACTGCAACGTGGCTTGTCTCTGGGTGGTGTGTTGATGCTCTGGTGTAAGGTTTTACTTGCTGAGGCTTTCACACAGGCTGTTCTCCCCAAAACCTGCACCATTGCTGAACGTGTGCTGATAAACCAGCCTGGGGAGGGACTGTGTGGGTTTTGCTCATCCTCCAGCCCTGCAACCAGGTGGCAGGGATGTCAAACATGACTTCTCCTGGTAGAGAAAGTCATGCTCGACATTGCTGTAATTAATCCAATTCCTCGAGGTTGTGGTTCGAACACAACCTAATTTTCTTGGGGAGGTAACACCCTCTGGATCGTGCTGTGTCTCCTCCCGGGTGTAGGTATTGTGTGAAACCTGGGAAGCAGATGAGCTTAGAAGGGGTTCCCGACCCTGTGCTCTCCCCCTGGTTCTGGAGACTCTAAGCAAGTGGTTGGGGGCTGCAGCCAAGCTGCGGTTTCACACGGGGACCTGCCTTTCTGCTGCTTGCTTTCCTATGCAGCTCAGCCCTCAGGAAGGCAAAAACAGAGTAAAAAAACTTGTTTGCTGCTGGGAAAAGAGGCAAGTGGGAAGGCTGCATCCTGTGGGTTTACTCTATTGGGACATAAGATTGGAATAGTGAGCTTAGAGAGGAGAAGAGATGTCTCCCTGTCCACAAAAGTTTTGAAAAAAAAGAAAAAAACCCATAAATAAAATCCTGCCATCCTACTGCTTAGGGCAAACCCTTCTGAAATAACTTGTTGGAAATTTCTAGCAGGGTGCAGGCTTTCCGACCCCTCTTCTGGAGTAACCAGTGATGGTGCCTCTAGCCCTTGTGTAGGCTGAGGGGACCCAGGTTTCTCCCTCTTGGTGCCCCATGTAGGACTGACATGTCTCTTCTGCCCTGAAGGCTCCATCCTCTGCCAGGGAGACCTCAGTGGACATTTTCTGTGGTCCCACCATTCCCCACGAAAACTCTTGTCTTCATTGTGCTGAAACAAGGCAGTTGGGGTCACGTTGTCCCCACCAGCTCTGCCCTTGTGAAGAGAGAGACGGGGAACTCCAGTGTCTTGGTTCTGTATTTCCTCTGCTTGGACACAGCTGGGGTTTTATTTCCTGAGTGGCTGCAGCATGTTGCACGGGCAATACCCTGCACTTTGAGCCCTTGGACCGAACATGAACCTCGGTGTAGGGCCCTGATCTCCCCATTCCTCCCACTGCCATGCTTCCAAAACCTTCAGGGGAAAGAGTTGGGGCTCCCTGTTTGCAGGGAACAAGAGTCCCGGCGCTGAGGCTGGGCTGTGAAACAAGCCGAGCGTTTTGTTTTGTCGCTCCGTACATGGCAGCGTGGCTAAAGGCAGAGGCAGATTTCAAGGCACGGTCGTTTAACTACACTGGGAACGTCTGATTCCTGGCATGCTTATTTCACAGATTTTAGTTGCACATTTCCTGGGCAACTGTTTTGCAAATGTAATTCTGCAGGTAGGCTTTGGGGGGCCGAGGGCAGCGGGTGCAGCTGGGACGGCGCTGGCAGAGTGTTTGCTAGCGAAGGAACGTGAAAGCCGCCTTTCCCTGCGCCTTGTGGGTTTGGTGGTGTTTTGTTTTCCCTCGTCAGATGAAGAGTCAGAAAACATCTGAGACCAATACTGGGATAGAGTGGGGGGAGAGGGAGATTTTAAAGTCCTGGGTGAAGTTAGTGGGAGCCTTTTCCTTTACGGATTATGCATTTGCTTTTGTAGCTTGGCTCTGGTTTGCAGGGAGTATGGTTTGGATCCCGCTGTCTCCAGCGGAATCAAAGCTGGACCAAAGCGGTGCAAGAGAGACTTAGGATTCAGCTTTATCTCGTGATGGGCCCATAGTCTGTTAGTGGGTCAAATTTTGGAGCTCTGACTCAGCTTGAACTTTCAGTGGCTTTTGCACCTGGAGATTTAAATATCTGTCTGCAGGGGAGGTGAACACCAAACGGCATCCCTAGCTGCAACTCCTTAAGTGGTTACCTCCCCTTTTACCCCCTCCAGCTGTTTATTATTTCCCTCCCATTGCTGCCTACCACCTCCACGGTGAGTCAGAAGAATGGGACATGAATGCTCCCACCTCAGCCGCTTCAGCACAAAGTCTGGTAGGGGCTTCCTTCCAGCTGCTGGGGAAAGGGAGTTTAGGCAGAGCTGCCAATTTTTTGCCCAGGAGCCATGGAGCCCAAGAGCTGTTCTACTGACGCCGCGCTGGCAGCAGGAGCCTCCGGCACGAGGGAGCAGATGAACAAGCTGCCAGGGGTGGCAGTGGTGGTGATAACATCTGGACCCACCCGAGGAGAGCATATCTCCTGATGCTGTAAGTGCAGGGTTGGGACCTTTTGCTGCTGAGCTGCCTCTGCTCCCACCGAGTTCAGCAAGAGTTCAGGGTGCTCAGCCTCTCGCAGGAGCAGGGTCGTTCACCGTCGGCATTTCATGCTGGGTTTGATGGGAGCTGTGCCCGAGGGAGTGCTCTGGGACTGCAACCTGCCAGGCTGAGCGAGTCCCTTTGGGATGGCTCCTGCCAGCTTTGCAGATACAGCCTATTCTGTTGCAAGAGGGAGTCCACTTGAGCCAGCTTTTGAGCTGCAAAGCTCTTCCTGGGATGAGGGGGTGGCTAAAAAGACGCAAATAGCCTTTAAAGAAAGAGTAGCTGTAAAAGCCAGAGGGTCCCAGGGGAGCTGGAGCCTTCCCCCAACCTCCCTTTGCTGGCTGGTGGGGGCTGCGAGCAAAGCACCCCTATTGCTCCGTGCTGGGCTCCATGGTGGAGACGGCACCGTCTCCTTGCCGCAGCCAGGGAAGCATCGCTGCTCTGCCAGCTCCCTCTTCCCTCCCTTTCATCTCTCTTTCCTCCTCCCGTGGCCCCCCGCGTCTGTCATTTTCCCCCCTCCAGCCTCAATCCAGCTTGAAAATCTCAAGGCAAATCCTGCTAAATAGGGAGATTTTGCCCGGCTGTTTTCCTGCCCTCCCTGTTCTCTCGCTCCCTTTGCCGTTTCTGGCCTGCTGGGTTTTGCGTTTCAGTTGTTATAAATAAAGCTCCAGGCACTGATTTGGGTATACAATGACACCTTGTGTTATTAGACAGCACAGGACAGACTTTGCAAGGGGAGCCTGCCTGCTTGCCCGCCCTCCCTCTCCTCTGCCGCTGCCTGCGGTCTGTGGGGCTGCTGGCAGCAGGTGCTTCTGCTTCCCTGCCCGCTGCCTAAAATCACAGCCCCCAGGAAAAGAAAAAAAAAAAAGCCAACAACCCAGAGGATCCCAGCCCCTGCTTGGGCTGGGCTGGGTTTTAAAATAGGTGGTGGGGGGAAGTTTTGCACTTAAAGAAAGGAACTTGACAGAGGGTGATGGGGAAAGTCTGTGTTTCCCTGGTGTTGCACCCCAAAAAAGTAGGTGGGAAGTGTTTGCAGGGATGAAGCCAGGGACAATGTTGTCACCTGTCAGCTCAGTCCTGCTGGGGGGTGACCTGAGCTCACCCCAAATCACCCATTGCCATGTGGCTGGGCAGGATTTCACCCTGCAGCTTGCTGCCCGGCCATTGCACCCCAGGCATGGATGGGATCTGAGCATCCTTCCTCCCCTGGCTCATCACATCACCCTACTGCATCCTCAGTCCCTGGGAAGGGCTTTGTCCAGCAAAAGCCACCTTGTGCCAGACACCCTCTTATCTCTTCACCCTCTGGGGACCAGTGCTGGCTGGAGTAGGTAAACTGAGGCAGGTGTTGATCTCCATGTGCCTGTTTTTGGCTTCTTCCTCAGTATTTTCTCCCTCGCTTTGGAGCAGCGGCGTGTGGGAGGGCAACATCTGCCGAGAAAGGGGGGAAGGCAGCAAATAATTAGGGTGATGGCTCACCATTGTGACGACTTGAATGGAGATGAGGCTGCAAGGTGCTTGGGATGTAGGCTCAACCTTGCCCTGCTGAGGCTAAAGAGTTGCTCTGTTTTCTGGGATAAATCCTTATTTATTTATTTTTTCTTGACCCCAGCTTTAAATTGGAAAGGCAAATGCTGTGAATTTATGCCTGGGGCATCCAGCACACATGTCCCACAGCTCCAAAACACAGTCACCTAAGCTGGTCTCACCCAGCCCCATCACTGCTCCCCTGGGAAACCCTTTACACCAGGACCTGAGGGAGTTGTAAGGCTGAGATCTGGGGACAGGACCCTGGAGGAGTTCCTCTGAGTTGTCTCCTGTGTTTCACCACTTGTCTCCTCTCTACAGGGAACCGGAGCCGGTCTCCAGCTGCCCAGGTTGTGGTGTCTTTGAGGCAGTGATTTAAAGGTAAATAAATAAAAATCCAGCCTGAAGAGTTAGGAAGCTGGCCTCTCATCAGAGCTGATTTGATTTACTCAGGTTGTTTTAATTGTTTTAAGGACTTCTGGACGTGGTATTTTGGTCACTTTGCTATGTTAAATAAAATATTGTTCTAGATTGACCTGCTTTGGCAGGGGGGGTGGACTAGATGATCTCCAGAGGTCCTTTCCAACCCGAAATCATTCTGTGATTCTGTGTGGTTACAATTTTCCATCACTTGAACCATGTTTGAGAAGTCAATGAAAGGATTGAAGGCAAAATTTCCTCTTGGAAACTGCTTCTGTGTTTTTTCCGTTTTAGTTGGGCTTTTCTTGTTCCCCTTCTTTCCTGTCATCTCTGAGTTCAGGCTGGGAGAAAAGGGTTCCCCAAATCTTCTTTCTAGCTGTACAAGTGGTGCTTTGCTCTTGCCAGCCATTGTTGTGGCTGTACAGGCAGGCTGGAATTTGCTGCTTGCAGATTGCCCCTACAGATTCTTCTTGAGTGAAAACGTGCATTGGCCTTGATGCCAGAATAACCACTGGTCTTCCCTCTCCCCCTTCTTCCTCACCTCTTGTAAAAGAAAGAACGTGTAGTACATGGGGTTTTGGTTTTGTAGTCTTGTGTTCCCTTGGTTTGTGGAGATGCAGGTTTAAGGAGAAGGTACTAAATACCCTCTTTCCGTGGGTTCTGATGCCCATGTTACTTTATAAGGTAAATAACCCAAACTATCCAATACAATTCCAACACTGCACATTAATAAAGTAATGGAGATATTTAACGTATGCAGTAAAGCTGCTATTCCAGAGCCCTAGGCCTGCTTTAGTAGCTATAACAGGAGTGAATAAGATCTTTTCCTGCTTTTATTTATACACATATAATATCAAATATTACTGAGTTTTTTGCTTGTTAGTGTTAGCCAAAGGGGTTAAGAGAAATAAAAAGGGATTTTGCAAACATATCAGGGGAGAAAGAGCAAAAGTAGGCCCATTAATAAATGAAGGAGCTGAATTCAGCAATGATATTGAAGTGACTAAGTTACTGATCTGCTTTTAAAATCAGTCTCCAGTAAAATCAGTGAAGACAATTAGGAGGCCTTGTCAGATACAATCATGGGCTCCCAAAGAGAAGAGCGGCCCATGAGGGGATAGAGAGGCCAAGAGGAATGGGGGAATGAAGCCAGTGACTGTTGATGTTGGAGGAAAGGCTTCTGTTGAGTCCCTGTATCTGGTGTTGGGATGTTGTGCTGGCAGGTCAGAAACATCCCTGCTATGATGTAGGACCTCACATCTCTCCTGGGACACAGGAGAAATGTGGGATGGGGTGGGAAAGCCTGGGGCAATGGGGATAGAGGGAGAAAAATAGACTGAGCTGAGCAATTTTCATCTGTCCACATGGCAGGAGTCTCTAGTGACAGAACAAGGGTGGCACTGGGAGAGAGGTGGCGTTTAATGTCTCCCAGCAAGGCACCTGAAGTTAAACATTTGCTCCTGTGATGTCTGAGGTGGTGCTGTAGGAGGTGGCAGCGCTGTGGGAAGGAGCATGGCGTGGCATGCAGGAGGGTTTGTTGTGGATTTGAGCAGCCCAGAAAAGCTCCATGGATATTATACTCCATGACCAGTTCCACCCAGTGCCTCTGGACATCTTACCGGAGAGATATGCAGTCATGGGTCAAAATGCTGCAGTGAGATGCTGGAAACAAAAGACGTAGGTGAACAGGTATAGACTGGGTGATGGGGAGCAGCCGGCACCCATCCAAGGGTCTGACTGCAGACCCAGCTTCGTTTAGCAGGTCACATCCTCTGTCGTAGGATTTTGCTGAGAGTGGTCCATGTCCCTGTTGACAGCCCTCTCCCAGATCACAGTGAACGTGTTTGTTAGATGCAGAAAGACAGAGAAACCAAAAATACCAAGGAGGAAAGAAATACAAAGAAAGCCTGGGAAGGTCAGGTGTAAGAGGGCAGAAATAACCATGGGGCCTGGAAAATGGCAAGTGGATGTAACTGCAGCAGAGATCCAGAGGGAAGGAGCTTCTTGCAGAACAGCTGAAAAGCTGGAAGACTTGAAATAAATGTCACCAGAGGACTGGAGAGTGCAATGTAAGCGCTGGTCAGAATGCCACTGGTGAGGACCCAGCTCTGCATCCAGCTATGGTCACAGAAAGGCTAAAACCTTCTGTTGTGCATGTTTTGTGTAAGTGCAAGATCTGCCTTTTGATATTTTTTGGGCAACAGATGCTGAGGCCACGTGTCAGACAGCCCTGGAGATGCTACCCTAGTTCTTTCTCTCTTGCTTGTGCTCACAGCACTGTTTTCCAGTGCCCAAGCCTGGGTGCTGTTACGAAATTGGAGTGTAAACCCACTGGGAAGGGATTTGGAGAAAAGCACTGCAATGACATGGAGCCTGAGGGGTAAGTGTGGGAAGAGAGGTTAAAAGAGCTAAGGCCCTGGATTCTGCTGGTTGCTTTGCAGGGGTGTCCAGCATGCAAGAGAACAACTGCAGCTCTGGGTGCAGTTCTTGGTTGAATGATGTGGCACAGACTCTCACCCTTCTCTGTAGAAAAAGGGTGTAAAAGCAAGAAAAGAGGCTTGGGGGTGCCCAGTCTTTAAAATTTCAAGCTAAGGTGGGAATAATACTATTGAATTGCACAAAGGAGAATGGAAACTAAATAGTGTTCTATTCTTTTTTTTAAAAAAAAAAAACAACCCAACACACAACTAAACGAGCCAGCAACAAGAAAGCAACTCTAAAACGAAAAGGCTGGCAGTGCCAGGTTTGAATTGTTTAAAACACAATTATGCGAAGCTCTGAGATTTAAAGGTGTTTTGCAGGAACGTGGTGCAGGGGTAGGTTTGTACCAGCCTCGTCTCATTGCTCGCCCTGAATTCCTTTGGCTAAACTTGCAGGCATCGGAGGAATTGGTTCTTGCAGAGCTCAGCCAAGGCTTGCACCTATGTGGAGGGTGGAAGAGCTCCTTGGAGCTCCCCAGCTCCTCCTTGATAGGAGGCAGGCTGGTTGGTTGGTTCATTTATTTACTTTGGTGCAGAAGGATGGGGTTTAGGGATCTGAGCTTGATTCTGAGCTTGTGGGCTGTTAAGTAAATAGTGAAATCTCTCTTCCTCAGCTCTCCCAGCTCTGTAACTGGGATGATTACCTTCCCCTCTGTGCTCTCTGCTCAGTCATCGCCCAGTCTCACCCAGTGCCGGCTCCTGCTCCCCTGGTCATGTGTGCGATTGACCTTCAGGTTAGGAGCTGTGGGAGGGGACAACTGGGAGCCCAGTGGAGCCCGGGTCTCTGTAAAATCCTTGTTCCTATTAATTGCCCCAAAACACCTGTTGAAGATGTTTGCAGGCGGCTGGATAAGCTGCTTCTGACTGTTTTGTGCTTTATTCGTTACAAAACTTCAAGGTGGTAAATTGCTGGCGAGGTTTGAAGAGATTCCCCTGGAAATGGGAAACCATGGAGGGATAATTTCTTGATTTTTTTATTATTATTTTTTTTAAATACCATTCTGACTAGGAAGATGCTTGGAAGTATAACGATACAAGGAACCCTTTCTCTGTTGGTCATAATTATGAGTCCCACGTGGCCGGGGCTAGGGCTGAGGTGGCAAGTGAAGGGGTGAGCACTGGAGAAGTGTCCATGGTGTTGGGAAGATGTATCAGCCCCAGCTCTGCTGGCTCTTATGGGAGTCTCATAGAGGTTGCAGCTGCCACACTCAACCCTTCCCTTGCTTTATCCCACCCCTGCTCCTCTTTCTTCTTTCTCTTCAGCTACTTATTTAACTCATTTTACTATGTGCCTTCCCTGCATGCAGGTTGCCTTTCTCTGCACTGTGCAAACACTTTTTACCCCCTTAACATCCCTGAGCTGTACCCTGTGGCCCACAGTCAGCACTGCCCATGGTGAGTTTGGCCACCATGCTGTAGTGCCGATAGCCACCCCGTTCCTCGCATGTGACTTCTGAGGCTCAGTGTCTTTTTTTCCCCCATCACGTGACTGAAGTTTGTGTGAATCTGTTCTGGTTTAAATCTGAAATATGCGTTTGAGAGAGAGAGGGGGAGAGAGGCACGCAGACCTCACCCCTCAAAGCCCAACCCATCCCCACTCCCAGAGTCCTTCTGAAAGGAAAAGTGAAGAAGGAGAACCGGATCCCTGTTTCTTCCAAGTCTCGTGATTTACACCCACCCATTTGGGCTGCTCTTCGGTGGTGGGTTGCTCCACCTCCACCGAGGGGCTAAACTTCTGGAGGATACAAGTTTCTAGCAGATTGCGGACCTTGCCTCTTCCCCAAAGCCACCAGAGCAGCTCATAGCGGAGGACAGCATATTGGTCTCAGTGGTGCCACACGCACCTTGTCTCGCGTGTGCCCATTTTAGGGGTTGATACTGTCAACTGAAATTTGTCTTTGCCTGGCTGACCTGCTTCCACTGCTCACCCTCCCAGCGGCGTTTCCTCTTTCTGGGTGATCCCGCGTGACTAACTGGGAAAGCCACCCACCTCTGTGAGATGACAAATCCTGGACTTGCAGAGCCACTAGCACATTGCTGAGTTTTGCCAGATTTGGCCCCTTTTCTCTTACTGAGAGACTTGACTGGATGTGCACGACCTGGAGATGTCCCCAGGAGAAAGCGCCCAGTTCCCTTGCAAAGGGATACGTAGCTCTTTATTTCTCACTTGAGTTTCCCATTTAAACACCACTCTCTGTCAGAGGAGACAAATCCCCTGGGTGACCCCAAAGGAGCCCCCGTGGTGGGGACCCGTGCAGGAGTCCCACCAGGAGCCCAGTGCCCTGCCCAGCCGGCCACCCCGCGCTGTTCCCTGCTCCAGCCTGGCTGAGACGGGAGCTGGCTGGTGAGCCGGGGAAAAAAGAGGCTGCAGCAAAAGATGGAACAAACAGAATTTTTTTTTGCATCTAGAGGGGGAAGCACAGAGCTAAAAATAAAACGGGAAGATCAGTATCTGTCAGGCTGACGGCGGATTGGCTCTTTGGAAATGCATGTAATTACCAGGCTGTAGGTAGACATTTGCATGGAGCGAATAGCAAGCTACTGAGACAAGGTTACGCTTTAACCTTTAAGTCCTGAATCTGCTGGAAAACTAAGACAGAACTGCAGGAAATTAACTTAAATTAATAGAGTTGCGGTGACTCTGCCACATGTTACTTTGGTGTGTGTCACTTCACGGCACAGAGTGTCTTGCTGCCCCTGTGCCCTGGCTCCTGGAGGAGGGAGATGCTTTGGAAGCGAGTTCAGCATGCGTAGATCTCCTCCCTCGTTTGGGGATTCAACTTGACCGGAGATGAGCTGTGGCTTTTTTTTGGTCTGTGAGCCTCCCTCCTTAGCATCCTCTGAGTTGGCAGTCTCCAAAGGGCTTGAAGAAATTTGGGCAGAGGGACCTTTCTTAGCAGGTGCTGCAGGGCTGGGTGGTGGGTGCAGGTGAAATCCAGCTCTGCTGCTCCACGGCTGGGAACACCAGAGAGGGTACATGGTCAGGGGGATGGATGGATGGATGGATGGATGGATGGATGGATGGATGGATGGATGGATGGATGGATGGATGGATGGATGGAGAACTCTGCAGGCACTATTAAGTCCTGAAATTGTACAGTTTAGAGCAAAGATGGTCTCTTTGTGAATGTTTGTGGGTGTGCAGCACCTAACACTGTGGTTGCAGAACTGGTCCAGTGAAAAACACACAGAGGAACCAAAACCAAGCCTGGAACACTCCCACTCTGAGCTCCCATCAATGTTTCCCATGCTCTTGGCCTCTATTCTACCTGCTTGCCCTCAGGAGACCTTGCTCTTGCTGCTGCCTGTCATCAACAGATCAGGCAGCACCACAGGGCAGGGGCAGTCTGGGCATGAGTGGTGATGGGAGGAGATGGACTCCTCACCAGGAGGAGAGATGGAGATACCACAGGTATGTTTCTCATTCCCAGGTGGCCCAACCTCTAGAGCTGCTGTTGCTGTGGGATGCAGGTATGAGGAGCTGACTCAAGATGAGAATGGAGGGGAAGCAGGTTGGAAAACATGAGGTTTTGATGCCAGCAGTGACACTGCCTTCTGTTGTCACCCTACTGCCTTGAACGATGGGTGTGGTTTGGAGAATCCCAATTCTTCTGGCTTTTTTGCTAGCTGTGATGACCAGGCAATGCTTGTTTCTACAAAAGCTGCTTTCTTGCCTTCAGCTTGGGAACAATTTTGTCCACACTATTGATGCCTTTCCTTGGCTCAAGCTGACTGCGCTTCTGCGCCTTGTAGCAGAAGCTGAAAGTAGAAACAGTGTGGTGGGACCAGCTGGTGCAGAGCACGACCGCTCACCTCCCCAAAGGGCTAGGCCACCGGGAGCTCAAGCTGCTCCATTGGCTTCCCATCAGCATCTGAATCCAATTTAAGGTTCTGGCCCTAATCTTCAAAGCAACTAATGGAGGAAGTGCCAATGGCATCAAAGGCTGAATTTTCTTCTGTGAGCAGCACAAGCTGCTCCTCTGAGGCAGTCCAGAGCATGAAGGCTGGGATGAAACCTAGAAGAGCTATCTCAGCTGGCCAGGAGGTGGAAAGGGTGGATAGTGGCTAGGGCTGTTGGCCCAGATTCTGGGATTTTGGGGTTTGTTCTTTGCTCTGGGTGATGCTGGACCCAGGTTCAGGTGCCTGAACACCATGAAATCCTCAAACCTGGTGCTTTCAGGAGTTTATTCAGAAGGAAGCTGGGGCTTTGTCTCTGCGTCTAGTGACCCATGTGTGTGACACAGATAAGTGCTGCCTCGTTTCTTGAGGCAGAGGGCAAGAACATTGGAGGCTGTAAGACCTGCGAATTTGGTGACAGCCTAGCATGTTTTTAGGCATGAGAGGGAGCAGTCTTCTGGGTGAGGCTGGGCAAACCTACATGGTACTTGTCATTAGGGAACAACCCATCCTCTTCTGTGCTCTTTTGAAAAATGAGGGGACTGTCATACCTCCAGCTGGGCATCAAACCCGGCAGGTACCTGACCCCCAAAGGAAGCACTGCTAGAGACTCTGCAAAGCCTGGGGAATGCTGTAAGATCAAATGTGGAAGGTGGTGGCACACTCCAGCAGCGACCTTGAATAAAGCCTGAAGTCTTTCTGCCTGGCTGCTGGGAGGTGGAGGATCGAAGTGTGGTGATCAAGGTGCAAGGCTTGACTCTCCATGCATTGAGTCCCTTTCATGCCTCTATCTGCTGGAAATAAAAGAGTTAAAATAGATGCACATCAGCTTAGGGGAAGTTCTGCTTTACAATTTCTTTACAATGAGAGCATTGTGTAAAAGGGACATGAGGTTTGGATCTGCCGTTGTGTTTTGTTTTTAACTCCAGCTGAGTCACTTGCCTACCTGGACCTTAGCTGGAGTGGGGACCGAGGCAGCTTTGCGTGTTGACGGTATCCTTGTCTTGAAGTTGTCCTGGTGTCAGATCTTGGAAAGCTTTCCTTGCCCAAAGAGCACCCCACGCACCAAGCTCTTTGGAAATCTTGCTTTGATGGCTTATTCCCCACCTTTTTGGAAATCCCCCTCTTAGATGCCTTCCTGTTTGAACTCATTGTTTTTTCCAGTCCTTCAGCCAGTGGTGTTTTTAACTCGGGGTGCAGCCAAGGGAAAAAAAAAAACTGGAACACCCAGTCTTAGCTACAGGCTTCTCCTGTATGCAACATAGACCTTGAAGAAAGGCAGTAGTGCCCAAAATTCAGCCTGTTTTTCTATGTCAGTTGTCCTGATAAAAGTTATGGCTTCTCCCTGCAAACTCTCTTTGCCTCTGATCTGTGCTCTTTGGTTGTTGGTTGTTTTTTTGGATATTGGTTCCTCATCAGTAAGCAGAGAGCAGGAGCCCTTCCCTCCTTACAGCAGTGCAAGGCAGAATTTAAGGCGGTTGGATCTTTCGGAGGAGGAAAAGGGAAGTCTGAAACAGGTTTTTCTGGAGAGAGAGGTGCAGCAGAGGAACGGCCACCAGATTTCCAGTGTGCTTTTGTCAAGCATGCACGATGAAAGGTTTGTCACTGTCCCTCAGTTGTAACTGGCTGCTTGTTCCCATGGGCTTTACCATCTTTTTGTCACCTCCTTCTGAGGTTCTGGCTTTTGTCAACTGCTTGTGAAATCCTGGGGGAACTGAATTGTCCCTGGAGCCACAGCCATGAGGTAGTGCCCCAGGGCACGAGAGGACAGCAGAGGAGGCTTCTGCTCTGTGCTCTCCGTGGCTCCTCACACGCAAAGGGCTGACGGCCCATGAAGCATCTCTGGAAACGCTGCTGTTCACAGTGTGCTGGTTTGCAGCACCTTCCACTTGACTTTAAATTCCACACTGTTGGCAATCCCTGAGGTCTGGTGTGCCCATATCTACTTGAACTACCTTTAAATTAGCCTTAGTAGAAGGGCATAAAGGGCTGGCCCATTGGTTAAGATTAGCTTTGCCAAGTTCTTTGCCAGCTGAGCTCTGTCCCTCTTGAAGGGAACACACGTAAGCAGGGTCCATAGGATCTTCCCTTTGCGATTGCCTGTCTCCAGTAACGTCCACCAAGAAACCTTCAGAGCAAGGTGTCACACCTGCAACTTTGTGTTTAAAAAGCCATGATGGTTTTATTCTTGGTGGCTGTGGTACTTGCTTCCCATAACCTCTGGGTGTCTGTGGTGTGGTGCAGCCCTCGCCGTCCTGCACCGACGTGTCCCCAGCTTCTTGCCTGGGTTTTGCATGTCCCCACTGCGCTCTACCCACAGCCTTCCTGCAGCTGCACCAGGCTGTGCTCTGGATGTTGCTACCGTTAGATTGAGCTGTCTACCAGGATCAAGTGCCACTACTTTCAACCCAAGCCTCAACAAGCTGGGAGCACGGTGAAAGCATCAAGCGCTTGGTCTGGTCTCGTGTTGGGCGTCCTTGCGACTTTGACGCAACTCTACATTTTTTTGTTTTTGTGGAAATGAACCAAAAGAATGAGGGGAAGTGCTTACAAATTCATTTTTAATGAGGATCCTGATGTGCGGACAGATCCTTTGTCCAGATACGAATGTATTTATGCCAGTGGCACCTTGCCATTCATACAGCGACTTACACATTTGGTAACGTGATAGCAGTGTATACAAGGGAGGCTGGAGTACAAAGGAGTGAGAGATCAGGGTTTGGCCTTTCCTTCCCCTGTTCTTCATGGGGTTGCGCTTGCTGATACCATCTGGGGAGAGGGTGCCTTTATTTTTCTTTCATTTATTTTTTGGAGGAAGAGTAAGCTCCAGTGCTCAGTGTTGGTTTTACACCCGCGGGACCGTTGCGTTAGGGGTGCCTGTTGCACGGCGCCTGGTGTGATGAAACCCTGAGCTTCGCTGCAGTTGAGATGCTGAAAAGAGGATGAAAATCCCAGCTTTCATCTTTTGTCACAAATAGTATCTGAAGGAATTTGTACTATTTTTACTGTTTGTTTTTGTTTCTCCCCTCCCCTTTTAACTATGCACCTTAGCATTTTCTGCGGGCCCTGTCACTGGGATATCTCCACTTGGACTTTGAAACAGATGACTCAGCTTCATGGTTGTTTAGAATAGTTTTAAGTTATTTTTGCTATCCAGCCCCATTTTCTATCATCATGCTGCAATTACTGGAGTGCCGGCTCTGCAGGGGAACACTTGCTTCTTTTAAACAAATGGTTTCCTTTGGAATTAAAAAAAAAAAAATTAGTTTATGGAAACATTTCTGTAGGACTTTGACTATTAATTTATTACGAGGGCTCTAATTCTATTTTATAAAAGTACAAAATCTTAATTTTAGAAAACCTAAATTTGGAGGCAACTTTTGAACCAAGGCAGTCTCTTTAGCACGGACTTTGGTGTGTGTGTTTCTTTTTAAAAGGCAAATCTGCTTTCCACTGGCGCTGTGTTATGCAGTTAATCCTGTTGGGCCTGATCTGATCGGACTGGTGCTGGAGTGAACCAAGCGGAGCTGAGCATCGCTGTGGGAGACGCGATCTCTGCCGGGAGGGCAGCGTGGCCCCGGGGCGGTGGGGCTGACTGACACCCCCTGCCCTAAAGCTGCTGCTGCTCGCTCTGCCTGCCCAAGGCACAGCCTCAGCCCTGGGTGTCAGCGATCCTACCTGGGCTGGGAAAAAAAGTATTTGCTGTCATCTTGGATCTGCAAATGTGATTTTTAAGCTGTTACAACTGTGTTTGGAGACTGCACAGACCAAGCCGATTTCCAGCAAGGGTGGTACAGCTCTGCCCAGGGCATTTTTAGGCCACTCGCATGGGTTGAAGTGACACCTCATTGCTGTTTTTTCATAAGTGAGATGTCCTGGTACCTGCTCTGGAGGTGATGTGCCACTTCTTCCTGCCCTGACTCTTGGGGACCGATGTGCTGGGTCTGCCTTGCTGGGAAACCAGAGCCCAAATGTGTTCATGGGGAAAGATCAAGGAAACCAGGCTGAGAAAGGGGCTGGGGAGAGCTGGGACAGACGGGCTTTCCCTGAGCACCAGAGGGTATGAACAAGCTCTAGACTGGTGCAAGTGCCCCAGTGCAAAATCCTGCCTTTGAGTCACAGGGATTCATGCCCGCAGACCCAAGAGCTAAACCCCACCTCAATAGATTTCTCCTTGCCGATGCTGATTAGAAACCTTCCTTGCCACCAGGATTTTAAGTGCAGAGAATGGTAGGACTCAATGTGCCTCTCCCTGGGGAGCAGAATAATCCTTGCCAGGCTGTGGCTGTCCCCAGCTTCCCCCAGTGGACCCTGCTGAGACCATCTTCTAGGGCATGGCTGTCCTAGGGGTGATCCCGAGTGGAGGGGTACCCTGGGCACCAGGGAGGGCTCTGTGTCACCTGGAGCTGTGCTGGCTGCTGGGACCATTGATGGCTTTTGGCCAGGAGGGAGGATTGTCCCCAGCCTCCCCATCAGGCCATGGGAAGGGGAAGAGGAGGGCTGCTTTCCCAGGGATTTTTTTAGGGTATTGCTGGGATTTAATTTTTTTTTTTTAGGAAGGGAGGGAGTGATGCAGCATTCGAATGCTTGGCTTTAGAGTGGATTCTTCTTCTGTTCTGCTGCCTCCTAGCTCTCCAGAAGCCTCTTGGCTGTAGTGGGGAAGGGGTTAAGGCTTCCTTGCTGGCCTGGGAGCTGCTGCTGGCTGCTGCGTTCCCCTTCCGGGGCTGCTGGGCTGAGGTTTGCTGGTATGTGTGCAATGCGGCGCCGGCCGGCCCAGAGCACCCAGCCCTTGCCGGAGCAGCCTTGTGAGAGCCTTCCCGGCACCACGTCCCCTCCCCTGGCTCGTTCCTTCAGTGCTGAGTGATGGGGCTGGGGATCAGGGACCCGCTGGGAGAGCAAAACCAGGGGCCAGAGGAGATATGTCGGAAAAGAGCCGACCTGCAGAGCCTGAGCTCCACCAAGACACTTGCCCAAGACGCTGTGGTACAGGAGAGCGTCTCTGGGCATGTCCCTTTGCCAGCCCAAGGTTTTGTAACTCATATGTGCTCATGTCTTTGCCTCTGTGATGCCACAGGCTGGGGACGGGAGGGTGGCAAAGGGCTTTGGTCGCTCCTCTGGGGCTAGAACTGCCAGGGAGCAGCATTTTGTGCAGGCTTCTGCTTTCCAGGGCAGAGGACAGAGTTTAGTACAGACACAGGCAGGAGCTGGAAAACTGCAGCAAAAGCAGTAGCATTCAAGCTGAAACATAGCGAGAAGCCTTGGAGGGAGATGCAGACTTGGAGGGAGATGCAGATTGCCTGGAGTCCTCTCTGCAACAAAAATTTATGTCCCTTATATAACTGGGGAAAAGCAAACAAAGAAACTTGTCTCCAAGTGGGAACATGGTGTCACTGGGAGAGATCCCGCAGAAGAGCGAGACCTCCAGTTCACTCTCAGAGCTGTTAACTCTTTGGCAGAAAGCTAATGTTTTCATTGCTATATTTTTTTGATAAATGACTCGAATATTCTTGAAGAATGGTGCATGGGTGTTGCCTAATTTAGACAAATATGGCAGGACTAATTTTTTGCTCTGGAGATTTTGGGGGTTTGGTGAGGCCGCTTCTGCCAGCAGCAGGGATTGTTGCCATCTTTACCATGCTCCCCCCCTTGCTCTCCCACCATCCAAAACTTTCTTGCTGTCCGTTTGCTCTCGCTAAAGGACTGTGCTTTGCCTTTGATCTCCTACAGCACCGTCATTGACATTGGCAGGAACCGTCTTGCAGACCAAGGCTGTTGCACGGTGCTAATTTTGTAGTCTCAGATAACGGAGCCTCTCTAAAAATGTCATTTGGGGCCATTTGCAGGGTGAGTTTGACATCACTGACTACTGTTGGGATGCGTGTCCTGCGGGAGAACCTAGCACCCGTGGGAGGTGGCACACTGTGTTACTGGGGAAGCTGAAGTTTCTCAGCAAAAGAATTCCCATTTTTTGACTATCTCTTAAAACTACCCCAAATTGATATAGAAAGTCCTTGGCCCTTGGTTGCTCCAGGCTGTGAGGTCCATGCCAAATATCAGTCCAAAATGGAATAAATGGGGTTGGTTGTGTTTTGGGTTATGGCTACACCATAACTTTCTTATTAACTCAAATTAAGTTAAAAAAGGAAATTGATTTAACCAAGGGAGGCGTTTCAGATGCCAGTGGCAATAAGCTTGATTGTGTTTTTTTTTTCTTTCTCTGCATAGGCAATTATCAAATTAATCTCCTTTGATATGAGCCTAATATCAACACAATCACTAATATATTTACACTTGCTCAATGACAGCTATTCAATGAGTTGTTTTTCAGTTGTTTTGTCGAACCCCACTTTCTTTTGCCTTCATGTTTCTCTGGTGAGGCAGGGAGCCAGATTCTGAGTGGAAATTCCTGGGGTCCCTCTTTGAGATTCACACCACTGCCCTCACACAGGGATGTTGCTATTGCAAAAAAAATTCTATCAGAACATAATCAACAGCCTCAAATGTTTCTGAATTGTCACTTGCTGTTGGGAACAGGGCCACTCTTGTGCAGGTAGCTGTAGAAACACTCGTGTGCGGATGAACCAACCCTCCCCAGATCATTTGTGCCTGTAAATCCCCAGCAGCTGAGGCAGAGGGGTGGGATTGTGTGGCGTACAAGCGAGCCAGCCGCTCAGCTGGTGCCTGTTGCCAGTGCAGTCTTAATTTTGATTCCTTTCCCTTCCTTTCCCTTCCTTTCCCTTCCTTTCCCTTCCTTTCCCTTCCTTTCCCTTCCTTTCCCTTCCTTTCCCTTCCTTTCCCTTCCTTTCCCTTCCTTTCCCTTCCTTTCCCTTCCTTTCCCTTCCTTTCCCTTCCTTTCCCTTCCTTTCCCTTCCTTTCCCTTCCTTTCCCTTCCTTTCCCTTCCTTTCCCTTCCTTTCCCTTCCTTTCCCTTCCTTTCCCTTCCTTTCCCTTCCTTTCCCTTCCTTTCCCTTCCTTTCCCTTCCTTTCCCTTCCTTTCCCTTCCTTTCCCTTCCTTTCCCTTCCTTTCCCTTCCTTTCCCTTCCTTTCCCTTCCTTTCCCTTCCTTTCCCTTCCTTTCCCTTCCTTTCCCTTCCTTTCCCTTCCTTTCCCTTCCTTTCCCTTCCTTTCCCTTCCTTTCCCTTCCTTTCCCTTCCTTTCCCTTCCTTTCCCTTCCTTTCCCTTCCTTTCCCTTCCTTTCCCTTCCCTCCATGATCCAGTCTGTGCATGTGTGTGTACACGTCTCTCTCTCTTCATTTGTTCCCGCCTCCCCCTGTTTTTTACTCAGCGACTAGTTTCAATTACGTTTGGCTGAAGGGTAGAGCTCTCGTATGGCTCCCACAAGTCTTGTGAAAATGGGTGGGTGGGTAAAAAGGAGAGAGTCAGGCATTTGATAGCTACACTGGAACTCAACCCTTACAAGACACCGGAGAACCCACACTGGAAAGGTTACTGGGAATCCCATTTCATTTCCCTTCCTCTCCCTTGAGACTGCTTTGTTTGGAGGGGCTGGAGAGTGGTAGAGAAGTGGAAGACAGTGAAACGCTGTCTCACTAGCCCCGGCCTTGGTGGACCTGGAAGGAGTGGTATTTCTGGGGGCTGGTGGGGAAGGTCTGCCCAAAGCCAGGCAGATGCTGGCAGCATGTTCCCCGCATCGTCTTCTTTTCTTCTTTGGTGCAAAGGCAGGTGGGGGTGAGGTAGCCATGTAGAGGCAGGCGGTTAGATTAGATCTGGCCATATCAGGGGATAGCTGGAGAGGGGAAGAGCACAGAGGCTCCAGACAGTGTTTCCTGCATGATCAGAGGGGCCAGACCCTGCTGGGCAGTGAGGCTTGCTCAGCAGGAGGTGGTACCAGAACTAATGCTTGAGGAGATACGTCCCGTTGTCTGTGGAGCCTCAGGGATGGACAACTGAACCTGGCAAGCTCCTGTCTTTCCAGAGGGGGCCATTGCAGGGAGAAGCTGGGAGGACGTGATGCAAAGCAGCAGCTGATGATGCATCCCGGTGTCCTTCCCTACGGGACCTTTTCACTTTGCTGGCTTGCAGCACATCAAGGGGTCCCCACTGGGCTCCATCCTTGCTGGTTTTGCCTGGTCCTGGACCTATGGTTTGCCCAATTTCACTTTCCACATGCACCCAGTGGGTTTTAGCACTCTGGTTGGAAAGTGAAACCTGACATAAGTAAATATGTTGACAGCCTGTTTTCAGCCGGCGGGGAATGTAAATTATCTCATTTGAACAAGGCTAACGCAGAATCAAGCCGTTGGTCCCAAATATCCCTTATAAGTGCAGATGAGAAATATTCATGGCATCTTCACTCCCAGAATATTGCTTTTATCTTTGTGGTTCCTTGAGTGGCAATATAAAAGTTACTGATTTTGCACTTTTTATGCATCTGAACCTGCAGACTTTGAAATCAGTAGGTTTGCCTGCGTGATTTGCCTTGTTAGATCTGTACCCTTGCAGGCACCTAGGAAAGATCTACTCCTTGACTTCTACTGTAATCAGTTGTGGTCTTGGGTGTAACATCCACTCTTGGGAACATCCTTAACCAGGGCATCAGGACAAGCAGTGGTGACGCTGGGTTGGGTCTTTCCATGGCAAGGTAGATCCTGACCATGGGAGATGCCTGTGTGTGCAATGCTGTTGTTTGACCCAGGCAGTACAGTCAGCCAGTGTGTGGTAGGGCGGATGCGAAGTTCCACGGGGCCAGAAAGGGGGCTCCCAAAAACTTTGGGCCAAAGCCATTTTGGGGAGTCATGCTCTCCAGGCTCATTGCCTTGCTCTCTGGACCTCGCCGTAACTGGGATCACAGCCAAGGCCAAAGTGGGATTTTCTTCCCACTATTCAGTTGGTGAAGGTACTAGGAGGAAGAGTTTGGGCTTCTACAGCACATCCAGGTATCACTTATTTCTTCTGTGGAACTCAGGCCTTTCAGGGAGGTCTCTGCCACCCTCACCTGAAGGCTTGGTTGAGGTGAGAATATCTTGCTCCAGCTCAAGCCGGGAGCCAGAAGGTTTGCTTGTGATGGGGGTCTCACCAGCTGATGGTGATGACAAGAAGACGACCACAGGCACCAGACTGCCCTGCTAGAACCAGGTCTGGGGTAGCAACTGGAGGTGGAAACTTCTGGCAGGGTCTCACCCTCCTACACGACAACCTTTGCACAGCAGGTCTTTGTGAGCCAAGGCGGAAGGTCAGATTGTCTCGAAACCTTGACCGTGTTTGCAAGCGGACGTCTCTCTGGCTTTGCTTTTCGCTCCGTAACAGGTTTTTCCCTTTAAGAACGCAGAAGATTGATTCCCTTGCAAGGCGCATCGCCGAGGCGAGCCATGTCCAAATGGTTTGCACGTCTGCATTTTTTACTGCTCTCGTTTAATATGTATGCAAATGCAGTCTCTCCTGTCCTCACTCTCTGTGTGGGTTTGCACAGTCAGGAGCACATTCCCATTACCACTGCCCATCTCCTGCTCCGCTCTGCATTCGAGGAGACTGCCTTTGAAACGCTGATAGATGGAGGTGCAAGGGAAAAAGAGAGAAATGACGGATTTTCGTAATTTCTTTGCTGGGAAGGGTGGAGGAGTTGGGAAACCAGAGGAAGGAGGCTTAAATATATGCAAAATTGTTTATTGGGAGAAAAAAAAGGGGGGGGGACTCCAACTCTGAGAGTTAGGGAGCGTATTTCGTATGCCGTTCCATTTTCAGAGCATCAGCTCAGAGGATTTTAGCTGGAGGTTAGGGAAAAATCCAGGCACTGGCAATAATCTTGTGATAGCGGAAATATTCAGCTTTTCTCCTGATAAATAGACACGTGTCGCAACTGAAGTCAGGGTTTCAGGCCTGGAAAGCAATGTTTGCATTTTTATTTTTATTTTGTTTTTAAGAAATAAGGAGCAAGATGTCCAGAACTGTTCCCTGCAAAGAGGTGGTATAGAGCTGCTGCTCCCTTTTCCTTCCTTTATTAATAGCCATAATTTTCCAAAGCCATTCAAAATCGACACTCGTGAAACCTGGGCATGCATATTCCCAGAGCTACGTTTGTATAAGTAAAAGGGGAACCTGTGTGTTCCAGCTAAGGCCAAAATGTAGGAACCACCTTTGGAAACGTGGCCAAAAGCAGGGGAGATTTCCCTATCCCCAGGTGATGGTACTTTTTCAAGTTAAACTGTTTGAAGTTGGAGATCTCTAGGTTCTGCACCTGCTTGGAGGTAACTGTAAAGACTGAGAAGGTCCTTGCTCCTGGTGAAGGAGGCAGGGGATGACATAACCCTTCATCACCTAGATGATTCTGGAGGAGGAACGGAGGCTCATGCTGCATCTCACTCCCTCTGGTAAAACTTAGGTCCTTTAAATGCCAAAGGGCCAGATTTTCAGGTGTATTTTAGGCACTTCAAGCCGTTGGCTATTTTAATCTTCAAATAAAACACTTTTAAATCCTGGCTAGTTTTGAACCCCGTTATAGAGTGCCAAAGCCTTAATTTACTGAGCTGCTCCTGCTGGTGGGGGATGCAGGGTGCAGGGTGGGAGGGCTGCAGGGAACCAGGGGCCACGTGCCCCAGGGTGAGGGGTGGCCATGGGCACCTCCTGCTGCTTGTGCCCCCCAGGGCCTGGGACTCTGCCTGGAGCACAGGTAATATTGCTGAAACCAAACCTTTTCCAAACTCCTTTAGGAGTTCACAGACAAAACACCTCTGATAGGTTGCTTACTTTCCGTTCTGGAAGCCAAAGGGCTTTGCGTGCTGGGAAAACCCCTCCGCTGCGGTACAGACTTGTTGGATGTGTTTACTTTTGCATCTCCAAGTTTTGCAAGAGTGTTTTGTGTCTCTAGCGCTGGATGTTGTGAAACCCCTTTCCACGCAGTAGCCTCCGCCTCTGCAGGGGGACGGGCAGAAGCCATGGTCTCCTCGTGCTGGGGCTCTGGTAGGTAATAATTAGACTTTGTCTCTGCTTTTGGCACAGGTTAGAGAGACCAAGAGGTGACATTCAAGAAGTGTTTGGAAGTTCTCAGCTCCTAGGTTGATGTGCAAGGGCTGGAAGCCTCATGCAACATGCTTGGAAAGGCAGTGTTCAGGGGATGAGCTCTTACAGGCTGCCTGCTCCTGCTTTATTTGCCCCTGCTCTGGATAAAACCCTGCCTTTGGCACCACCGAGACACACTGTAGCTACTAGCCAAGGTGGGATCATGGGCTTCCCTTCTCTCTAGGGCCACAGCCCACAGTTAGGGCTGTCTCTGATGCAAAGGACTGTTCCTTCTGCTTCTTTTCTTACCATCACATTTGGGAGGCTTATCCTGTCCCTTATCGACAGCTGTGTTGTTGGAGGGGACAAGCGTAAGCAGCTCCAGCTCTGCTGCTCTTGCCTGTCCCTTGGTTCCCCTTGCAATGTGTTTGTTGGGAAGTAAATATCTTGTGTGCCATGTCCTCACTCTGGTGGGTTTGTCGCTTGTGATCACAGGCTCCAAACTTCCCCTGTTATGGTTGCTTTTTTAACAGTGTCTTTTTATTGGCAAGTAGCTTCATGGAGCCTTTTTACTTCCTTCATCTGCAAATTGTCCTCTACATAACGAAGAAACCGTTCTGACTACATTTTGATGTGTTTGTCGCCCAACAGATGTCTGGGTGGTTAAAGTGCCCCCTGAGTACAAGTATCCTGTGTTTGCGAGCTCTTTGATAGTTGGTTCAGGAATCTTTTTGTTCTTTTTTTCCCTCCTCGAGTCCTGGGGGTCTGTAGCAGATGCCTGCCGCAGTCTCTCCTTTGTTTTCTGCTCCTGATATCAGTGCCCACAGTGTTATTCCTCTACCCTCTCCCTTATCAAATTAGATTATCTTCTTCTCCTAAGTACTTTTGACACGTGCGGCTGTGCAGAGGCACGATAAGCATATTGGATCATGCTGTTAGGTGCCTGCCATTCAGGTCTGTGGTTCTCCATATCACCCTTCCAAGACCTTAGGACCGAGCTGGCACGTTACCTGCCATAAGTGATGGCACCAGCAAAAGCAAGGCCAGCTAAGCTTTCTTTCCCACTTGTAGCCAAGTCCCAACACCCATTTCAGGTACTGCCACCTCACCCCACGTGGGAGCCCAGGGCTCTGCACCACGTCACTCTGACCCTTGTGTCACCACTTATCCTCCCTGTTGATCTGTGTCTCCAGCATTTCCCCTTGTGTCCTGAACTTGGCTGGTGGCACTTAAGCTTGTTCTTGGTGTTACAGGTTGCTCCTGGCTGGTTCCTTGGTTCCCTCCCTTTCCACTGGCTTTCCTGGTTTCCACGTGTGATCCAGAAAAAACTCTTTGTTATTCTGTCCTTCTTCCCCATCACAAACCTGTGTTTCTGTTCCATCTTTCATGAAAAGGTCTAAGACTGAAGGTGAAATGTGATAACAGCCTTCAAAAATATGTCAGTAGCTGCTGCAAACAGGATAGGAATAAACGATTCTCTTTATCCTACGGAAGGTAGGACGAGAAATTATGGGCTTAAACTGTAGCACAAGGGAGATTTAGGCTTGATGTTCTGATATCCTGGGGGTGAAGCACCAGAGGAAGCTTCTGGGGAGTCGCTGGAGGGTCAGGTCAGATGAGCAGCTGTCAGGAGAGGCTGAAGGGGAGCTGAGGGGATAGCAGGGTGATCCACAAGATCATTTTTCATCCTCTCCAGCCCTCTTACCTCCCCTTCCATATGCTGAAAGCCTCCAGCTAGGCAAGGGGCTTTTTGTGGCTTGCTCAGCAAGGCTTGTGCCTTTCTCCTTCTTTGCTTTTTGTCTTTGTTGCAGCAGTTCTGGCAAATGTAATTGCAGTGAGTCTGGAAATAGCCACGGCAAGCCTCTCCTCCCAAAACCTTTCCTTTGTGCTTGGCGGCTCTTTTCAAACCTTGTGTGCTGGTGGAGGTGACGGCAGCTGCAATCGAAGCACTGGGATGTACAATAGTGACTGAAACAACCGCTTTCCTGCACCTGGAGGGGCCAAGATTGAATTTGAGGACAGCCTTGGAGATGCTGTTCAAGGCCCGCGATGGAAAGCTGCTGCAAGCTTTGTGGAGGGCTGTGCTGTACGCGTGTCAGCGTGTAGGTGGAAATGCGAAGGTGAAGACGGCTCTTAGAAACGCTGTCCCAGCCAGTGCTCGGCTCTTCAGCTGGCTGTGTGAGTGCAGGAGTGTGGGCAGGAGCTGTACCGCTGCTTGTGCGTGTCTGCCCTTGGTGGGTGCACCTGGGGAGCCAGGGATTGAGGGGGCAATGGGGCTGTTTGCAGGGCTCCCCATCCTCACCTCCTCGGGAGGGTGCTACAGGGCATTGGCCAGCCTGGTGGAAACTGCTGTCTTTGCCAAAACAAAAATGTGAGGGTCTGGGAATCACAGAGGACTCTGTTCAAAATCTTTGTATGGTGTAAGAGCAAACGTGTTGTTCCTGACACTGCTGGCCGGGAGGTCGCCGAGTCCCCTGGGCACCTTCAGCCCCCTGCTCCTGACACCCACCTCTCCCGACTCTTCCCCATCTGGCACCGCTACTGTCCTCTCCGGGTCCAGATGCATCCGCACTGTGTCCCTGTTTCCCTCCCCAAAACCTCCTGCCTCCTCTCCCCAGGGTGCTGGGGGGTTCCTGGGTCCTGGTCAGCTGTGACCCCTTTCACCCACCCCACAGCACCATCCTCTTTACAGCTCCCTAACAGGAGAGGCAGGCAGGGAGAAACAGGCAGATGAATAA